>JAULKO010335929.1:0-27089 GCA_032356045.1 Mediaster aequalis | reverse complement strand
TAGTCCGCATGACCCGGACAATCAACGTGAGCGTAATGACGATTACCCGTCTCGTACTCAACGTGCGACGTGTTAATTGTTATCCCGCGAGCCTTCTCTTCCGGGGCATTGTCTATTTGCTCGTAGGCACGAGCCTCACCGCCGTAATCGCTCGACAGTACCTTCGTCAATGCCGCCGTCAACGTCGTCTTGCCATGATCAACGTGACCTATCGTCCCAACGTTCAAGTGCGGTTTCGTCCGCTCAAATTTCTCTTTCGCCATCTTGATGCCCTTTCGTCATATCGTATTTGAATGTGAAATAAATTAAAAATCAAACGCCACAAAAAGCGGTGCCCACGGCCAGAATCGAACTGGCGACCTCTCCCTTACCAAGGGAGTGCTCTACCGCTGAGCCACGTGGGCAAGACACGTCAGCTGGAGCGGGTGAAGGGAATCGAACCCTCATCTTAAGCTTGGAAGGCTTCTGCTCTACCACTGAGCTACACCCGCAAACCGTTGGTGTAACACCCCTTGGCATCACTGCCATTTGCATCAATCTATATCCCTTTTTCATTCTTGTCTCCCAGAAAATTTAAGAGCTCCGTGCCCGCTCACGTTATCTCGCCAACAGTGAGTGGTGGAGGGGGCAGGATTCGAACCTGCGAAGGCGGAGCCGCCAGATTTACAGTCTGGTCCCTTTGACCGCTCGGGAACCCCTCCTTACTCGGCAACTCTTACTTTCACAGGCAAGAGCGCGATTATACCACACATTTTCTTCTTATCAAAAAATTGTGCGAGTAATCGACCGCGGACGCTAACAGAAACAAGCCCTAATCCTGAGACTATGGCAGCAGAGATTTGTTTATGTATAGCCTGTAGTCTGGGTGGCTAGCCCATATAGAGACCGCCGTTGATATGAATAACTTGGCCCGTAATATAAGAAGCGGCTGACGACGCCAGAAAGGTGACCAGTGCCGCGACTTCTTCTGGCTCGCCAGCACGACCCGCTGGGATGTTGCTGAGGTAGTGGTCACGGACGGATTGTGGTAAATCAGCGGTCATGTCGGTTGCAATAAAACCCGGGGCAACCGCGTTAACCGTTATATGGCGACGGGCGGCTTCTTTTGCCAATGCCCGACAATATCCTTCTATCCCCGCTTTCGCAGCACAATAGTTGGTTTGACCAGCGTTACCAATAGAAGCTGTAATGGAAGAGAGGATGATAATTCGCCCGTATCGCCTTTTTATCATGCCACGAAGTAGATGGCGGGTCAATCGGAAGACAGCACTGAGGTTGGCTTCTAGGACACGTTCCCAAGCCTCCTCCTGTAATCGAATGAGTAGGCTGTCGGCCGTAATAGCCGCGTTGGCAACCATGATGTCAACACCGCCATAGACTTTTTCGATCGTTTGTGCCAATTGAGTGGATTGTTTGGCGTCGGTGGCGTCGTAGCGTAGTGCGATGCCACCAAAAGGACTGCCGACTCGTTCGATCGTCGCCTTGCCGTTGTCTGTCGTTGCCGTCCCAATGACGCGTGCACCGGCTGTTCCTAAGGCGGAAAAAATTGCCGCACCAATACCCCGGCTGGCTCCGGTTATCAATGCCGTTTTGTTATCAAAATTGTCCATGTTTTATCCTTTTTTTTGCCTAGTGGAAACAGACGCCCTGCCACTCTGTCATTTTAAATAGTAGCGAATAAAGTTTTCCAACAGTGCCTTACCGTGTTCAGTCATAATTGACTCGGGGTGAAATTGTACCCCTTCCAGTGGTAGATGCTTGTGTCGCATCGCCATAATTTCGTCGTCCGCCCGGTTAATGGACGAACGCTCAAAAATGGGCGGTATGGTGTTGTCTCTCAACACCAAGGAATGGTAGCGCATCACCGTCAGCGGTGAAGGAAGATCGGTAAAGATGGTTTTGCCATCGTGTGAGACGCTCGAGGTCTTGCCGTGCATGAGCCGTTGAGCTGACTCAACTCGAGCACCAAATACCTCACCAATCGCTTGATGACCTAGACAGACTCCTAAAACAGGTAGTCGTCGGTTGGCACTCTCGGCGATGAGTGGCTTAGTAATGCCAGCATCACTCGGATGACCTGGCCCAGGGGAAATGACGATCGCCTGTGGTGATAGCGCTATCGCTGACTCAACCGTGATTTGATCATTCCGGTAAACAACCACCTCTGCCCCTATTTCTCGTAGGTATTGGTAGAGGTTGTAGGTGAATGAATCGTAGTTGTCTATGAGTAGAATCATAATCGCTTACCGAAGGACCTTTGCATAACCAGCTATTTTACTCTGTGGCAGCATTGAAACCGTACTTAGTCGGCCCTGAAAAACCCCTTTTGTGAGTAATAACGAGTCACCCCAATATCGTACCTAATCAACACTATGCCAACAAAATCCAACCTATCACACTAAAAAGAGTGAAAAATCAGACTATCTTCATCCGAATAAGCCAATAATAACAAAAACAATAAAAATCAGCCACTGCCTCAAATGCCAGGCGCAAGCAGACATCAACACATTGATTTCATCACCCATGGTCCCTTTGAGAAGGTTCTTGCATAACCTGAAATCACTCTTCAGATGCCCAATCATCGGTTCTATCGTCGCTCGTCGACAGCACCACTCTCTACGCTTGTCGCGTCGATAACGGTTGTCTCGTTTGAGGGCTTTACTCGGTAAGATTATCTGCGCTCCATCAACCTCCTTCTTGCCCACATAAGCTCTATCACAAACCGCTGGCTTGATCGGTTTCAAGCGGTTACTATTCACATGACCTATCGCTACCGATAACGTCTTTGAAGCATGAACGTTTTCATCATGACTAACCACACCAACAATGATGTTACTGTCCTTCGTCAATACGATTGAAACCTTATTCCCATACTCGTCACGCTGATGGTCTTTCCCTTTCGCTATAACATACACACCAGGCTCGTGCAACGAGTAAATCTTGTGCTTGTCCTGAGGCTGTTGAGACAATACCCACTGGTAGAATAAAAAGGCTGGCTGGTAACGCTCAAACAGTAGGAACGACGGTAACTTCCTTGGCAATTCCCGAATCAGAATATGCGCTATCGTCCGTCATCGCTTCAATGCCTTCCTCGCCTTAACCCGCTTCTTCACGTGGCGGAAGTGCCGGATACTCAACCGACAATGCTTCACCTCCTTGGCAAAACGCCTGCTTAGCTGAATGCCATGACGCTTGGCTCATTTGATGAGACGATTGATTATCTTGATAGCCAACTTCGCATCCGTTGGATACGTAATGTCCTTCTCTTCCACTGTCGTGCCAATCAACACCGTCTCTTGCTCCGCCGCCTCGCCATGTAAGGCAGCACTCATCTTGACAATAAAGTAAATCCTGAGACGCCTATCCTTTTCCTAAAATGTACTCACTCCGTCGCCTCACCAGGAACATGAGGACGATCAATCGGATGACCACAGAAGTACTGATAATACGGATTGCGCTTGACCTGAACAACGACATGATCATCGGAGAAGTTCTCCAATTGCTTCAGCAACAGCAATCCGACCATCAACCGAATAGGTTTTGAAGGTCTGCCGTTGTCGTCGCAGTAATGTCGGGAAAACTCATCATCAAAGCATTGCCAGGGAATGATATTGGCCAGTTGTCACATTCCGTACGATTATACGGTTTACGATAAAATAATTCTGGGTTGGTTTTGAACCATTGTTTCATGGCAGAAACGGGGGTTCCGCTCCCCAGCGCAGACTGGGGTAAGTCATGATTGTACAAGGAAACATAACGATGCATCGTTTTTTCTAATGCTTCGCCGGAATGGAAGTGGTGCGTGTTGAGGATATCACTAATCCGGCCATTGAAGCGCTCGACCATGCCGTTGGTCTGAGGGGTTCTCGGTCGGGTCAAGCGATGCTCGATCCCGAGGGCTTTACACCGTTGGTCTAAGTCGTGGCGTCCAGTCGGTAGGCGGTCTTTTGAGCCAACAAAGCGGTCAGTCAATTCCTTGCCATTATCCGTCAGTAGGCGGGTAATGTTGATTGGACAAGTGTCATCGAGTTCGGTTGGGCTTGATGGCGATGTAAACCCATCTGGTCGCTCGGTCTATAGCAACAAACAGATAACGACGTTTGCTTTCGTCCCCCATTGGCGGCAAGTCCTTGATGTCACCATGCAAGTATCCCGGCACGTACTCTTTGAACGGTTTGTGCTTTGGCTTCTCAATGCGTGGCTGTCAGTCTTTCAACTTGCCCACGCCATGGCGGCGCAGACAGCGAGACAATCCTGAACGAGATGTCTGGGGACAGTTGAACTCCCTGACGACGGTCAACAGATCATCTAGGGGAACCGTAGGGCTTTGCGTAGAGACACGACCACGGCTTCCTGTGCTGGGGTTAAAGTGGTTTGTAGCCGGTGGGCAGTCTGTGAGCGATCATGGAATTCAGTCCGTCCTTGCCATTGGCGGACTGTCATTTCAGTGATGTGGTAACGCCGTGCCAAGTTGGCAACCGATGCGTTGCTGATTACAATCTCGCGACGAATTGTGGGGGTAGTACGGGCGAGCCGATGTAACGATATAGTCATGATAAATCTCCTTTGCTTTTTATTGACTTGACACAGGATGCGTCGTTTCCAGTCGCCCTACGAGCTCCTTTCACCGACCCATCCTGTGTCATATTCTCACCGATAACCCGCTCGACGAAATCTTTCATTACTGCTCGAGCGGCGAACAACGGAAAACGCTTTTCGTCACTATAATCATCAGGTACTATACACCTAATGTTGCGTTTCACTTTGGAATCCACACCTCTAAGAACTCCAGTGCGATTTAGGCAGTGTAGAAAATAGTGCATATTTCGTCCAATCATGAGGATAATAGTTGTGCTATTTGACGAATGGGTGGGTGGAATAGGTGCTGTTTTATGCGCTTCGTCAATTGTGCTGGGGTTTTTAAAGGCGCCCAATCGGTCATTGATGCGAATAAACTCCCTCATTCCGTGCGTTTTCGCCTTGCCACAAAGCAAAATCCCTCTTTATGCAAAGGACTCATAATATCTGGTCAAGAAACTCTCTGGTGCGAGGGTCAGAGGCTTCATTGAAAAACGTGGCAGGCGGTCCGTGTTCAACGATAACGCCTTTATCAGTGAAATAGATATGATCGGCCACCTCACGGGCAAACCCCATCTCGTGAGTAACAAGAATACAGGTCATTCCTTCAGCAGCGAGTTCCTTGATGGTGAGTAGCACCCCTTTCACCGTTTCCGGGTCAAGAGCAGAGGTTATCTCGTCAAACAGCATAATATCAGGATTCATCGCCAGCGAACGAGCAATCGCAACCCGCTGTTGCTGCCCACCTGATAAATTGCCCGGATAACTGTCTTCTTTACCCTCTAATCGTACCTTCTTGAGCAATGCCCGCGCCCGCTTTTCAACCTCGATCTTGTTTTGCTTGAGCACTAAAACTGGAGCCATCATGATATTTTCCAATGCGTTCTTATGCGGGAAGAGGTTGTACTGCTGGAAGACTATTCCGACCTTCTTGCGCAGTGCCAACCGATCAAGATTCGAATCGTGTACCTCTTGCCCTTCTACCGTAATGGAACCCGATTGAATATCGTTTAGCGCGTTGATACAGCGGATAAGCGTGGATTTTCCCGAGCCAGACGGACCGATGATACAAACCACCTCACCTTTCATGATGTCCATATTGATGCCCCTCAAAACTTTAAGGTCACCAAAATTTTTGTGTACCTCCTTAATAGAGACAATGGGTTGTTCTGGAGACCAAATCATATCGTTGTGTTTCAAAGTTTGAGGGCAAATTTCTTTTCCAGATGCACAGTCAGTCGTGCAATTGGGTAACAGTAGGCAAAGAAGATTAACAACACGAAACCGTAGAACGGAATGAGTAGTTCAGGTCGGTTATTTTCAGCTTCAATCGCCTGACGGGTGAGATTCAGTATCTCTTCCACACCAAGAATTGAGACGATGGGAGTTGCCATAGTCAGGATGGCGTACCAGTTCATCCAAGGCGGTATCATCCGTTTAAAGCATTGAGGCAGGATAATCTGGAACAAGGTTTGGCGGCGAGAGAAAGCGAGGCTCGTTGATGCCTCCCACTGCGCGGTGGGAACCGAGTTAATGGCTCCCCGCACGATCTCAGAAATATTTGCCATGATCGGTAAGCTCAAACCAATAACGGCTTTTACCCAATCAGGCACCGAGATAATGACCGATTCAAACTGAATTTCAAAAGGAAAGGATAGCATCACGATGAACAAAAGCACCAACCAAGGTGAGTTCCGAAATACCTGAGTGATAAGGTGACTGAGTTTGGCAATCACCCAGTTGGGCGAAACCTGACCAAGTCCCAAAAATATACCGAGAACAGTGCCCAGAACCATCGTTAAAAAACTGATGAGAATCGTAAAAAGAAATCCTTGTTTAATCAGGAATGGAATCCAACGAACCAGTGCGCGAAAAGAGTCCTTCATGGCAGACTCATTCCCCTGAGCTAGGGCTATAACCGGCGACAGTGCCAACATTGCCACCACCAACAGGAACAGATGCAGGGGTATGGCTGAGAGCCAGTGGCTGAATCCGAGAGTTCTTGGTATTGAATAAATCGCTTTGTGCGAATAGAGGACAGGCATGTCTGTCTTGCCGGATGATACCAAGTTGGGCATGGGTTGCATCATTATTTTATCCACCATATCCCGGGATGCGCAGGGAGTGCTCCAATTTGTTCATGCCAGCAATCAAAATGCTCACCAATGCAAAATAGCTAAAGAAAAGAACCATCATCATCGGATTTTGTGCAGAGGGAAAGTTATTCCAAATGCTGATTGATTCATATAGCAATTCTGGTACTGCAATGACAAAGGCTTGCGTCGTCACTTTGACCAGATTGACTAAGTTGTTGTTGAGCGCAGGGAGAGAGACCCTCAGTGCTAGTGGGAACACAACATAACGGTAGGCTTGCAACCGAGTAAAGCCGAGCGCATTTGCGGCCTCTCGAGTAGACGGTGGAACAGCCTCAATACCAGCACGAAAAATTTCAACATTAAAGGCACCGACGAAAAGAGAAAGTGAAATAATCGCCCAGCTAAAATTTGAGATAATCGGCACCTCAAGCCAGCCATCTGGACTATAGGTCGGTGTAAATTGACCCAAGGCGAAATAGAAGAACAGCAGTTGCACAAATGGCGGCGTATTGCGGAAGAATTGGATATAGGCCGCCACAGTCCTGCGTATGATGATGCTCCGAGAATCTTGCGCAGCGGCACCGCCAACGCCGATGACAATACTCAATATCATACACAAGGCTGACAGATGAATGGTTACCCAGAGACCACTCACAACTTTGTCCCACTGCGCCTTCTCATAAAAGAAGATGAAGTTCCAAGTTGGATAGTTAGCAGCCAATGTGCGGAAAAATTCCTGAAATGAGTCCAACACTCTTAACTGTCTTATTTCTGAAGAAAATAGGCCGACAATATCCAGTACCAATTTTACTCAATGGTTACTATAGGAAGCTCTGATTGAGTCATGCCCGCCTCCTTTGAGCGGTAAAGCGGTCAAACTCGGCGTTGCAAAACGCCCGTATAGAAGCTCGCTATGACGGGCGTTTTGTGCCTTGATTTTGACCCTTTTGCCACTCAACTGGATACCACCAGACCTTAATCAGAGCTTCCTATAATTTATTGGGCAAGCCAGTCTCTAAAATTTTCTTTTTCCTTTTTCAGGTAGGCAGATGGTTTGATGCCCCACTTGGTTTCAAGTTCAACCAACGTTCCGTCCTTGTGCCAGTTGTACTGCATACCGGACATAAAACGCCCGAAAATACAGTCTCTCTCAGATTTCGGAACAGCCAGTGCCCAAGGATTATCATCTTCAGTTATCATTGGCATACCGAAGCCCTCCCATTCGCCCGATGCGAGGTCAGCCACGATGGAACTGTCATCAAAAACAAAAGCGATACATTTTTTGTCTCGCAGAGCCTGCTTTGCCTCGGCGTTGCCAGTGAAAGCAATTATCTTGGCACCATAGCGCTGTTCAACGAGCTGATTGTAGAAGGCACCCTGTTTACCACAAACCGGACGGTCTTTCAGTTCAGTCCACTCTTTGAGACCAAGCGCGTTCGAGGCCAGCACGTTGACACCTGAAGAGTAATAATTCGGACCCACGATACCGACAATTTCGCGGCGGTCAGCACGATCGGACATGGTTGCAATCATCAGGTCAATTTTTCCCTGTTCAAGGAACTGCATCCGATTGGAAGATTGAACGGCGGTCAACTCAAGATCAACCCCTATCGTTTCTGCGACTTCTTTAGCCATGTCAATTTCCATGCCGATAAGGTTGCCATCAGTGTCACGAAAACCCCAAGGCTTATAATCGGCCTTCACTCCTACGACGATTTTGCCGCGTGTCATCACCTTTTTCCAAGTGCGATTGGTGCATTCAGCTGCCGCCGCCGTAGTGGACGACAGTATCACTGCAATAGCAGCTACGGTTAGTAATTTTTTCATCATCTTCTCCTTCGTTTGTATTGTTGTATGCTCTATCCCCACCGCAAAATTTTATCATGTTTTGCTAGGCATTGCCAAAACCCAAAATCCTCGATTGAAGGGAGAGTAGGAAATAGCAGAGGGAAGGGTCAGCCGGTTGAGAGAACAGCGAGTGATAAGGTGGAAAGAGCGCAAAAGTATTGAAAAGAAGGGGCGATAGTCAGAAAAAGAGTGTCGTTATCGTGTACGAATGAGCGAAAAGTATTGGCTAGCCGCTATCCCGCCTCCCTATTCGTTTCAGGGAAATCAAAGCAGTCTATCTCGGCGTTGCTCGCAGACCGGCTGAGCGGTCAATGACGTTATGGGGTAAGGCTATCGTAAAGCCGTCGTCGGCAGGCGTTGAATATTTGGTCGTGCTGGTCGTAGACTTTGATGACAATCCGTCTGGCGGCATTAATCAGTTGTCCAGCGATACAGTAAAAACGCCAGTGAATCGTTTGGATTTGCCACCGTTGTCGTTTCCACAGCGTTCTGCGCAGAAGGATGAAAAGAGGGTAAGCAATCGTATTGAGACGCATCCAGACAGCATTGACGTCGCGTTTGGAACAAGGCGGCCAGCCGGCGGCGAAGCCATTTTTCCATTCCTTGATACGGTTCTCACACTCACCTCGTTGACGGTAGCGATGTCAGACACTGTCAATGGTATCGTCCAAGTGGGTCGCTCAAGCGGCCACCCACTCGCCGCAGGGAAACAACGCGCCTTGCCGATATTGACCACGCTTCAACGGACGGCAGATAAGGATCGGACGGAACGACGCGATGCCTTTGTTCGGTATGTGAGGCTTCTCGGCTATCCAGAAATAATCGCCGTTTTCCTCTTGCCTCCATTGCCACGAGGATGACGGCAGACTGTCAGCCACTTCACACACAGCGGAATCCAAACGAGCACCCACCAGCAAACGAACCTTATTCGCTTCACACCCATTCAAGACCGTATGACGATACGATGCATTGTCTGTTCGTCACAGGCCGATGCGCATAGACGAAGGTAGCAAGGACTGACAGTCTTCCAGAAACTCAGCTGGATTGCTACACGGAGAAGCGTTACCCCGACACCAACGCTCGTGCAATACGTAGTCATATTCCGCTATCGTCACTATCGCTGCCAGGTATCCTCGTTCCTTCGTATACATCCTGTCCGCGTCCGCCTTTGCTATCTCTATCAGGGTATCGTCTCTATCAAGCGTTATCGTCTTTGCTGACATCAACGATAAACTCCGTCTTAGTAATGTACGGTTCAATAACGATAAGGCTGACAAGCTCGCTACGGTGCTGTGACGATGCATCCATCAACGTCATGTCTCATCATCAGCGATGGCTCTCTGACTGAAATAACCATCACGAGACAACCGACGACACTCCGACAGGGTGCGACCACCCGTATGTAACAATACTATAAACGACGATATGATCGATAAGGCCGAATAGCCACGACCACTGCCGGGAGCGGGAAAGTGATCTTCAACGGCTGACGACAACCCGATTTGTTTCATCACGCTGTAAAGGAGCGTCAAACCACTGTAAGCGGTCATTCCTTTCTTGCCACCTCCGGCTAGGGAAAAAACTAATGGCTTGTCTGATAACATGTTTTTTGCTCCAATGATGCTTCACTGATTAGGTGAATTGATTGTTGATCAACGCTATTGTCGCACACCCCGTACTTTATTCGGTGCGGGGACTATTTCAAACAATACCTAATACTATCAATCGAGGATTTCGGGTGCAATGGTCTCTATTTGTATCAGCAGAAATTACTGATACAATGGAGCAAAATGACTTCAAAGGAGATGATAACCCATGCTGACACCTGAACAATTAGATACCTTTAATCAAGACGGTGCGCTCGTTGTTCCCAGCGTTGTTGACCAAGAAACCATTGCTACTATCCGGCGTGCTTTTGAACAACGAGTAGACGACATCATTGCCCGCAGCTGTCGCTTGGGCGATATGATGCCATTGGCAGACGACGCCAGTTTTGATGAAAAAATGACCGCCTTAATCCGCACGGTGCCGCAACACTATCAGCATTTGGATATTTCGCTACCGATGATGTCTGATTTAGCATCACAACAGCAACAGTGGCAACGCTTATTTGCCGATGACTGGCGACAGGAAGCGGGTTTCTTTGGTGATGATGCGATCTTCAACCTAGTGACCCATCCGCAAATAAAAGCGATTACCCGACAAATTATTGGTGATTCGGTCTGCCTGAGCCCAGTACAACATGTCCGCATTAAGCCACCACAACATTTAATCCCAAAAGAATCCATTAATGATGCCAATATCGCACGAACACTATGGCATCAGGACGAGGCCGTTGTCACCGAAGACGCCAGAGTATCGCCCATTTTAACCGTCTGGCTGGCTGTTACTGATGCCACCATCGAAAACGGCTGTATGTATGCCGTTCGTGGCTCTCACCAAGAAAATCACTCAGCCAATGACTTTGGTCTGGTCCGACATTGTCCAGGACGACCCGTTTCCGAGATATATATTCCTGAGGAGGCTATCAATCGTGATCATTTAATACCTCTACTAGCCAAATCGGGCGATGCCGTTTTACTGCATCGACGTACCGTACATGGAGCGGGCACCAATGAATCAGCGCACGTTCGTTGGAGTTTTGATTTGCGCTACCAACCAATAGGAACGCCCAGCGGACGCCATTGTTTTCCTTCCTTCGTTATCCATGGCGATCACCCGATAGCGAGTGGAGAAGATTATCGCCGCCAATGGCGGCAAGCACGCGATAATATTCTTGACGGCAGTGTCAGTGCGGTTTTCAACGATCGATGGAATAAATATGCTGACTTATGCGCCTAAGGAGTCTCTGATTAATACGAGTGCGTTTCACGGGAATTATAAATGGTGCATTTTTTAGACAAAAGCGAATATGAGACATATTTAACGAGTTTTTGCCTGAAAAAAGGTGCTGTTTATAGTTTCTGTGGGATGTGCTCGCATTAATCAGATATTCCCTAGGTTCTTTGCGCAGTTGAACCGCCCCTCTTCAATCATAACCACCATCAACGAATAAGGAGGACAAACGATGAACTCAACACAACAGGTCAAATTTCGGCGAATGGATGAAGGCACCGTTGAAGACTACGCCTTGCTACGCCGCCTTGAGCACGACTATGTTACTCAGCTGCCTAATCGTCTGATTGCAGCCTTACATCGTCTCGATGATTCGCTGGCTGGCTACCAAATCAGCCGTCTCCAACATTCGCTACAAACGGCAACACGGGCAGAAGCAGATGGTGCTGATATTGAACTGATTGTTGCTGCCCTATTGCACGATCTGGGAGATGAGCTGGCGCCAGAAAATCACTCCCAGTTGGCAGCAGCCATCGTTCGTCCCTACGTACGAGCGGAAGTGACTTGGATTTTGGAAATGCACGGCGTTTTTCAAATGAAGTACTATGCCGACAAAATCGGACAAAACCCCGATGAACGAGAACGTTGGCGGCATCATCAGTGGTTTGACTCGTGTGAGCGTTTCTGTCGCGATTGGGACCAGGTGGCGTTTGATCCAGATTACACGAGCAAAAGTCTTGATTATTTTGAACCCATGCTGAGGGAGATTTTTGCTCGCCCTCCCTTTGACCCAGCCATTATTGGCGAAGTCGCCTCCATCTAACAAACCCTACTAGAGACCTTTGCATAAAGAGGAATTTTGCTTGGTGGCAAGGCGAAAACGCACGGAATGAGAGAGTTTATTCGCATCTATGACCGATTGAGTACACTTTCAACGCCGCCACAGAGTAAAATAACCCATTTATGCAATGACCTCTACTAATATGACTCTCTCCCACCAACAACACGCCGATGACAGAATTGATCTTGCCGCCATCTTTCGCATGAGTGCTCGCTTAAACCTACACGAAGCGGTCAGCAACCATTTTAGCTATGCTGTTTCTGACGACGGCAAGACTTTTCTCATCAATCCGAACGGCCGACATTTCTCACTCATTAAGGCCAGTGATTTATTGCTACTCAACGCCGATGACACCGAAACTACCAATCACCCGGACGCACCTGACGCGGACGCACCTGACGCCACTGCTTGGGCCATTCATTCGGCCATGCACCAGCGCAAGCCGGATGCGCGTTGCGTCCTTCATGTCCACAGCAAATATACAACCGTGTTAGCATCGCTAGCAGACAAAACGTTGCCACCCATTGATCAAAATAGTTGCCGCTTCTATGAGCGGGTGGCAATTGATGAGCATTTTGACGGCATGGGATTAGGCGATGAAGCAAAACGCTATCCTACCTTGCTCACAGACAAATCTATCCTATTACTCGGCAACCATGGTCTTTTGGTCACTGCTCCGACTATTGCTTTAGCGTTTGATGAACTCTACTTTTTTGAACGCGCCTGCGAAACTTACATAACAGCACTAGCGACTGGCAAACCGCTGTCTGTTATCCCACCAGAAGTAGCCAGAAAAACAGCTCAGCAATGGCTTGACTACAATCGTCATAACGGTCAATTTGCTCGTCTATTTTTGCGTGAATGCAAACAAATTCTCGATCGAGAAGAACCTGATTACGCTCATTGAATCCTGTATCACCCGTTAATCCCCAAAAAATCTAGATGGATGGAGGTCATTGCATAGGCGGATATTTTGCTTTGTGGCAAGGCGAAAACGCACGGAATGAGGGAATTTATTCGCATCAATGACCGATTGAGACCAGTTTCAACGCCGCCACAGAGTAAAAGATTTGCTTATGCAATGGTCTCGGATAGTGGCAGGCACAAGACCAGCCCACTACGGCACCTTTAACTAAGGTGTAGCAAATGGTATAGGCGACTGGCCTGAACACCACCCTCCCTATCGAGTCTAAATCGCTCTTATTTGATACAATGGGACATGACTTCAACGAATGTCAGCACCGAGCTGCCACTAGAATCGTGCGAACAAACACTGACAGCAACTAACCACTCCAATCAAAGCACTGGCAACGAATGTTATTGAGACCATTGTATAGGCGGAGGTTTTGTTTTGTAGCAAGGCGAAAACGCACGGAATGAGGGAGTTTATTCGCATCAATGACCGATTGAGACCAGTTTCAACGTCGCCACGGAGCAAAAAATCTGCTTATGCAATGGTCTCTTATTGTCAATGTGCGGTCGGCGAGTGCCTCGGTCGCCTCTGATACCGCCGACATATTGTGTTACAGCACTGCTGTCCGCGTCGAATAAATCTAACCCGATTCGTTGTTGCCTCGCTCGCCACCACTTTTTTAACAGCAATACAGGCGGCTGAAATGCCCGCTGTGGACGATTCTGGCCTGGCGACCAGAGCAAAATTTTCGTCGATATTACCAAACGATGTTGAAGACTTGTTGGCGTATCGTCGTCATAAAGTGCAGGTCATTTCTCATCTGCGGCTGTACGCCGACGATTACGTTCCATCAACTGATGTTTTCGGACAAACCATTGATGGAAAATGGAATGCTGAATCTGGATTTTATATCAGCAATCCGCAATTATTACTGATTGTTGCACCGCCAAAACAGATTACACCAATTACCTATTGGGCACCTGACGAAAACCCACCTGGAGAGCAAGCTTTCCTGCATGACGAACAGCGGATAAAGGTTAGTTACAACGACACCTCCGCTAACCACTGGCTATCGTGGGTATCTGGATATCGTGGCTCGGGAAGATTTGACCTTCTTGCTGTCAATGCCCGTGATGCTGGCTTCCAATACGCTATGCTAGACATGCAACAATCAAAGAATGTTGATTCAATCTACTCTGGCGATATTACTCGTCGACCTATTCAGCTCAAGGATCATTTTCGTTATGATAGTCGTTTTGCTGCCGTTGGTAATTATCTGGCACCTGCCAATCGAGCAATGGCTGTCTCGCTGATGAATGATTTGGAAATAACAAAAATTTATGTCAAATTATGGCGACAAAAGCCAAGTCGAGCAACCGATGCTGAAGATTATGCCTATGTCATAGCAGTGTACCCAAACCCCGATGCGAATGATTACGGTGATAGCGACGGTGATAAAGAATTCGAGTCGTTTGTTTACTGGCTGAATATCGGTGCCAATGTTTATTTACCTTTACTATTTTTGGCACTGGGATTTTTCATCGGCCGCTATCAAGAAAAACGACACTATAAAAGCATCCACCGCCGTGAACAGGCACTTCTCCATATCCCGGCAATTACATCATCAACATACGATACAACGCGTGATATTGAACAAATACAATTAGTCTATGGTTCAGTCGCCATATCAGTGGATTACTTCAAACGCTTGATGGCCTTTTTCCGCCATCTCGTTGGCGGTGAAGTTAAAGCCTATTCACCGCTGATTGATCGTGCTCGCCGTGAAGCGATATTGCGCATGAAAGAATCCTATCCTGATTGTCATATTTTTCTGAACTGCCGCTTACAGACATCGTCAATCACCACGGGTAAACGTCAACGCACCACTTGTGTTTCAGTCATCGCTTATGCGACAGCCCTACGCTATAAGTCATGAAATTTGTCGCTCGCAACCTGACCCAAACCACTGATATTTCACGAGGAAAATTTAGCCTTGTTGATTTTCTGAAAACGATTTGCTCGGCCATCATCACGCTGGCCGCTTTGTATTTTCTCATTAGCCTCTCAGCCAATTGGCTCGCCGACAATATTTCTGATGAGCTGGAAAACGAATGGCTATCAAAGCCTTATCACTACCTTTCTGACGACGCTGATAATATTAATGACATTGAGATGCTCAAACGCCCTCAGCGCATATTGGATCGCTTAGTCAATAATGGACCGCTTCGTCAGCTGAATTATCGCTTATCACTCGTCAATAATCCGAGCGTCAACGCCTTCGCTTTTCCGGGGGGTGGCATTGGTGTTACCACCGGACTCCTTGAAAAAATAGAGACAGAGGAAGGCATAGCGTTTATTCTAGCTCATGAGTTGGCTCATCATGATCGCCGCCATGTTTTGAAACAATTTTGGCGAACCATTTTGTGGCGATTATTCATCGAATTAGCAGGATTAGGGGGCGGTAGCGTTGAAAATTTCCTGTTATTTTCCAATACCCATTACTCACGGCAAGCTGAGCGAGAAGCGGATTCATTGGCATTGCAACTGGTCTATCCACTCTATGGTGATCAAGCTGAATCGTACATTGATATTTTTCACCAGATACAAAAGGGGGATAACAACGGACACTGGGGCAAGCTGTTACTGAGTACGCACCCTGATACGAGACAACGGATAGATGCCATTCGTCGTCGTGTTCAAGAACTCAACACAGAAAAATAAGCCGATTGAGACCATTTTCAACGCCATACCGGAGTAAAGAATTTGCTGATGCAATGCTCCCCTATTATTTTTTTCTGGTTGCTCGACGTTTAACAGGGCGCGGTGCATTGCATTCGCTTTCTAGTTTCGCCAGCAAACCATTATCCGCAAAACTGTAGGTTTCTGTGTTGGTTACAATCAGGTGATCAAGCACATTAATACCCAACAATCGGGTGGCCGCAATCAAATTCTTCGTCAATTCTCGGTCAGCAATGCTCGGCGTTGGCGTTCCTGATGGATGATTATGCGCGGCAATAAGGGCACTGGCATTGAGTTGTAAGGCGCGAACCACAATTTGTCGTAGTGATACGGATACGGAATGGACGTCACCCTGCGCAATTAATGAATCTTGCAATAATCGATTTTGGCGATTGAAATAGAGAACACGAAAATGCTCTTCTGGGAGAGAGCGTAAACAATTGCGTAAATAGTCACTAACTTGGTTCGAATTGTTGACCCGTAAGCGATTATCACTACTATTGTCTTTACCGACCCGTCGGGCAATTTCCATCGCGGCGGTTAATTGCGCTGCTTTTGCCGTTTTCAATCCTTTAATATCTAATAGTGCCGATAGTGGTGCCTCTGTCATCGCCCGCAAAGAACCAAATTGCGACAATAACGATCGTCCCATTTCAACGGCACTCATGCCCTGCACACCAACGCGTAAAATAATAGCAACCAATTCAGCATCGGTCAGTGCTTCTGCACCGCGCTCTATCAGTCGTTCGCGTGGACGTTCACTCTCATGCCAACTGGCAATGCCACTGGTGATTCGCTTATTTTTTGTCATGTGGCGGATTCTATCGGAAATGGAATATTCTACAGGCAGGTAACAGGTAATAAGATCTATCCATCCGATTGAACCATCTAATCGCCAACTGATTTTTTCTACCAGTATCTGCCTAAGGAAGCTCTAGCGAGGCTAGAGCGCGGCCGAAGGCGGTCAACGGCACCGTCCCATCTGAAGTAACGACGACAAAGAATACGCTGTGGCGGTCGCAGTCTATCGCCCGAGGCAGACCATGACAAGGGAGGTAACCTGACAAGGCATCAAAGTCACTGAACGTGCTTTCCGACGGGACAAATACGGCGAGACCTTTGCATAATTCACCGAAATCCCCCTATCTGATAAAATGAAGCTAATGGTAATCTACAAAGACTTTCTCTTTAGCCCTTCACCAATAGTGACTCATTGAGACCTTTGCATAAAGAGGAATTTTGCTTTGTGGCAAGGCGAAAACGCACGGAATGAGGGAGTTTATTAGCATAAATGACCGATTGAGTACGGTTTCAACGCCGCCACAGAGTAAAATAACCAATTATGCAAAGGTCTCTCATTATGTCTTGGAAAAAACCCACACATTACTCCATTGGCCGATTCATTGGTCGTTCAACCTCGATCGCTCAGTGAACTGGATGCAGTGCATAACATCATTGACTGGGAAGAGGTAGAGCAAACGCTATCTTCCCTTTACGCCTCGAGCCGGGGCTCGCCCGCGTATCCGCCGCTACTGATGTTCAAGCTACTGATACTTCAGACGTGGTACGATTTGAGCGATGAAGGGGTAGAGAAGCAGGTAGCACGGGATTTGATGTTTCGTCGTTTCATTGACTTGAGTCTGTCGGGCTCGGTGCTGGATCACACGCGCATTTGGCGGTTTCGGGAGTGGTTGAATAGGGAGCAGTTATTAGAGCCGTTGCTGGATCAAATCAATGCGCACTTGGAACGCCACCAGATAATCGTTTCGTTGGGTTCTGTTCGCATTATTGATGCGACAGTGATAGAAGTGAAGCAGTCTCGGAAGCATCGCGGTCAGGATGGTCAGACCAGGCAAGACCCTGAAGCGGCTTATAATGTCAAGGTAACAGCCGACGGCAAGCGCACGACGACGTACGGTTTCAAGTGACAGGCGAATACGGACGAGGACGGCTTTATCCGGAAGGTGACGTATACGGCAGGGAATGTCCATGACTCAAGAGTTTGATAAGTTACTAGGTAAAAGGAGGCGCGGTCTATGCAGATAAACACAATGATGACCGATTAGGCCAGACGAACAACCAAGTTTTACACCGCGCGTCTGTCAACAAACCGTTGACCGATCAACAAAAAGCAGAGAACACGTATTGGTCGAAGACCCGGTCGATTGTAGAACGGGTTTTTGGATTACTGAAACACCATCATGGTTTAAGGAAGGCGCGTTATCTGGGTTTGTTGAGGAATAAGAGCAGGGCGCAGTTGATTGCGATCAGCCATAATCTTAAGACCGGGCTAAATATATTCAAAACAATGTTAGAGTGTGAGGATTATTGCGTCTAAATGGTAAAAAAGGTTAGAAATAGGGAAATAACAGTTGAAAAAGCGTCGAATACAGCGATTTTAAGGTTTTTTTCTGAAGATATTGTAATTTTTGGAGAAATATTGAGGAAAGCGTGTAGAAATTAGAATGATGCTAAGCAATGACCGATTTATGCAAAGGTCTCACGGCATATAGGACTTCCGATGTCGCGTCATCAATGAACTGCGATAACGTCCATCTCCACTCACCCAACCACGGGTGATCTGAACCATCAATCTGGATCAACTCGCCTCGTCTTAGACGACGGGAACGGGGTCGATGAGGCAACGATGCTTTCTTTGGCTGCAACTGTCAATAGCCTGCGGCCGATAACCAACGATGAGCACTTATCGGAGCTGACACGGATGCCTGTTGCCTCATGAAAATAATCACTCGCGAGCTTTCGATGGGTGCGACCATGAGGATGCAAGCCGCTGTAACAACTGATGAAGGTCGCTCTCATCTTGACGGTTATTACTTGCCCGACCACGATGACCGCTGATCAAACCGTTATCCCCAAACTGTCGCCAACGCTGGTATAACCGACAACACTGGCGTACGCTGATAGTCAACAGCGTCGCTACCTCGCCTGGCGATATCGCTTTATTCGCTAATCGTCTCATTCGATAACTGCGTTCCCTTTCTCGTGCACTCATCAGTAATACCCCTGATAATCGCTGTCTACCTTCAGTTGGTAATGGCTTTTCCATGGCTTTATCCTGTCAGGCAATAAAAGACCTGAGTCTGACCGATAGACCTCAAAAAAGCGAACATTTCTACTTTGCCCAAAGCGGACATTATCACGTTGCCATAACAAAATAGTCTCAATATGTAAAGAATCACCGCCACAATAATATAATGCTAAGTCTGTGAATATTGATCGTCCTCATTCTCATCCATACCGTGGCTTTAGCCTAGTGGAAATTGCGATTGCCATGGTCATATTGGGGTTACTCGTTGGTGGCACATTAATTCCTTTGCAAGCCAGATTGCAACAAAAAAATATCAATGAAGCCAAGGTCTACATGGCAGAAGCTAAGGCGGTCATCTTTGCCTATGCACTACGTCATCAAACCATGGCGCGAAAACTGACTTATTATGATGGTGTCGTTTATGATTTACCAGCAAGGCGGCCTTACTTACCCTGTCCCGATATTGATTATGATGGGTTAGAAGATCGGCACACCGTCGCCGTTACCTTGACGACCGTTTCCACGGCTGAGCTGATACGGACAACTGGTCTGTGTGTCGAACAAAAAGGCTTGCTACCGTGGAGAACATTGGGAATTAAGTCGGTTGATCCGTGGGGCAATCGATTAACGTACCGTGTTGATAGGGCCTTATCTGATCAGCTGATTGGCTTTGACGAAACCGTACGCGCAGATATTTTTGATTATCGCCAACGACTAATCAACTCTCCTAATGGTGATATTTACGCACTTCGCAACAATCGCCATCAGACCGGTAGTATCGTTTGTTCTCATTTTTTTGACAACATCATCAGTGGCGGCTGCCCTAATTTATTGTTAGATAATATTCTTGCTGGCGTAGTAACCGATGTTACTGTTACCCTAGCAGCCAAAATCATTCCCGCTTATAATAATATCAATGACGCTGATGCAACCGGCATTATAGAGGGGGCTGCGTTTGTTCTTGTCTCGCATGGTGCCAATGGTTATGGTGCTATCAATGATCAGGGACAATGCCGTAAAGAACCCTCACTCAGCAATGATTTATTGGAAGTCGCCAATGCCTTCTATCGGGTTGGACATCCCATCGGATGTAGCATACCACAGCCCAAAGATGTCATGCTTTATGAAAGCCTTTTTGTCAGTGCACCAATTAGCCGAGTAGATAATGACGATCGCCATCAGCCTGACGACTTGGTCATTTGGGTTGGTTCTAATACATTAATCAGTGCTTTGTTACAAGGCGGTGTTTTGCCGGTTAGACGATTAGATTTTTTACCAACATGGTAGCAAATAACAACCATAGTCTTCCTCAAATCCATTCATCGTGACGCTGTGATGAAACTACGAGATCTGCAAAAAAGGCAGTAATAAGCTCTTATCAGCCGCCATCAGAACTCGCTGAAAATCATGCTGAATATGAGTCAGCATTGCTTCATTTTCCGCTTCAAAACGTAACACTAAAGCTGGCGTGGTGTTCGATGCCCGTACCAAACCAAATCCACCTTCGTACTCAACCCGCAGACCGTCAATTGTCACCAGTCGTTTAGCCTGCGGGAATCTCGCCTGAGCACGCAAAGCAACCATGAAATCATGCTGATTTCTACCCGTCATATCAACGTACCACTCTGGTGACGCCACCGACTCAGGAATCGCTGTCAATGCCTGTTTGTCTTCAGATAGGATGGCGGCTAAGCGAGCACCCGCAAAAAGCGCATCATCAAAACCAAACCAATTTTCCTGAAAATAGAAATGGCCACTCATCTCCCCCCCCAATAAGGCGTGACTGGCCTTCATCCGCGCTTTAATAAAAGCATGCCCAGTTGGTTGCATATCAGCAATGCCCCCGTGTTGTTCAATCCATGGCGCCAGTAAAGATGAACACTTAACATCATAAACGATGCGTGCGCCTGGGTGGCGAGACAGCAAATCACTGGCATACAGCATGAGTAAGCGATCGGCAAAAAAGGGCGGGGTATCTGGCAACAAAACACCGAGACGATCACCATCGCCATCAAAAATAAAAGCCATATCAGCACCCGTTTGCGCTAAGCGGTTGGCGGCATCTCGCAGATTGTCCGGTTGTGCCGGGTCAGGATGATGATTGGGGAAATGGCCATCAATTTCGCAAAATAACGGATCAACGGCGCAACCAATCGCTTGAAATAGTGCTGGTGCATAGTCACCGGTTGCACCATTGCCGGCGTCAATAATAATAGATAATGGGCGTTTGATAGGATTAGCCTGTTTGACGGCAGCAATATAATCAGACTGGATGCTGATCGACTGAAGGTTACCATCAGTGGCCACTGGAAAATGATTATCTCTAATACGTCGAAACAAAGCTTGCACATCATCGCCGCCAATTGTTCTTCCCGCCAATAGCATCTTCATCCCATTATAATTTTTCGGATTGTGACTGCCGGTAATCATGACGCCATTACCAGCGGCATATTGGGTAGCGGCAAAGTATAAAGCCGGGGTCGGCACTAGGCCAACGTCCAATACTGCCATCCCCCCAGCACGTAGCCCATCCGCACACGCTGCGGCCAATGATGGACTGGATAATCGGCCGTCCCGTCCTAATGCCATCGCACTATTTTTCTGTGCCTGTGCTGCTAAAGCTTGACCGATTTGATAAGCCACCTCATCGGTCAAGGTATCACCGTATATACCGCGAATATCATTGGCCTTAAAAATATCAGGAGATAAGGTATTCATAACAAGCCTTCTACCGCCCATCAGCGATCAATATGATTCAGAAAAAATTGGTTAACCGTATCGAACAGCCAACCTTTGGGGCTACCCAAAAAAGCACCATGACCACCGTGTCTAGGAACAGAAAAAGTAATTAAAGGATTTTTGTGTGAAGTCGGTACGGTATCCATTGGAATCAGCGGATCATTCTCAGCATTGATGCACAACACGGGTTTATCCACGTCCCTTAACAATCGCCGTGGCGAAGCGCGAAGCCAATATTCATTGGCACTGGAAAAACCATGCACTGGGGCAGTGTATAGTTCGTCAAATTCACCAATCGTACGAGCCGCCTTAATCTTTTTGATATCGCCAATAGAAGGGTAGCGTTTACTTTTCTCCAGTACTTTTGCCCGCAAACTCTTGAGAAAATGGCGAGCATAGAGAATACGATTCCAGCCTTGATCGATTGATTTGACACATTGCATAAGATCATAAGGCGTGCTGATGGTCGCTACCGCCACTGGGGAAGACGGCTTTTCTTTTGCCAAAAAGTGAAGCAACGACGCCCCCCCTAATGACACGCCAATAACAAATAGATGCGTATGCTCAAAAGCAGATTGACAATAGTTAATGCGCCACCTGATGGCAGTCATATCACCCGCATAATAAGTCTGTGGAAGATGGTTCATATGCCCGCCACAGCTAGAAAAATGAGGCACTGCAACAGTCCAGTGATTAGCGATAAAGCCACTTGCTAACAAGCGAATCGTCCGACTTCTTGAACAGCCTTCTAAGCCATGAAAAATGATGACCAATGGTTTGAAAGAGGATCCGGTCACGTAATCCAAAGCAATTTCGTCATTACCGGGCGTTTTGATGATACGGCGTTCATAATCAACGACAGGAGATTTTTTAAAAGCAGCAAAAATTGTCTCACCGTGAGCGGAAAATAGCCACCAAGGACGGCGAAAGTGGATGTCAGATGTGTCCATAGACCATCGGATTCTACGGTAATTGTTGTCAAATCGGAAAAATCCGAGAGCACCACCGCACGCGACCAAGAGATAACATGAGACCTTTGCATAATTCACCGAAATCCCCCTATCTGATAAAACGAAGCTAATGGTAGTCTACAAAGACTTTCTCTTTAGCCCTTCACCAATAAGTGACTCATTATGTCTTGGAAAAAACCACACATTACTCATTGGCCGATTCATTGGTCGTTCAACCTCTATCGCTCAGCGAACTGGATGCAGTACACAACATCATTGACTGGGAAGAGGTAGAGCAAACGCTATCTTCCCTTTAGACCTCGAGCCGGGGCTCGCCCGCGTATCCGCCACTGCTGATGTTCAAGATACTGATACTTCAGACGTGGTACGATTTGAGCGATGAAGGGGTAGAGAAGCAGGTAGCGCGGGATTTGATGTTTCGTCGTTTCATTGACTTGAGCCTGTCGGGCTCGGTGCCGGATCACACGCGCATTTGGCGATTTCGGGAGTGGTTGAATAGGGAGCAGTTATTAGAGCCATTGCTGGATCAAATCAATGCGCCCTTGGAACGGCACCAGATAATCGTTTCGTTGGGTTCTGTTCGCATTATTGATGCGACGGTGATAGAAGCGAAGCAGTCTCGGAAACGTCGCGGTCGGGCTGGTCAGACTAGGCAAGACCGTGAAGCGGCTTATAATGTCAAGGTAACGGCCGGCGGCAAGCGCACGACGACGTACGGTTTCAAGTGGCATGCGAATACGGACGAGGACGACTTTATCCGGAAGATGACGTATACGGCAGGGAATGTCCATGACTCACAAGAGTTTGATAAGTTACTAGGTAAAACGGGAGGCGCGGTCTATGCGGATAAAGCCTACGCGAATAAACACAACGATGACCGATTAGGCCAGGCGAACAACCAAGTTTTACACCGCGCGTCTGTCAACAAACCGTTGACCGATCAACAAAAAGCAGAGAACATGTATTGGTCGAAGACCCGGTCGATTATAGAACGAGTTTTTGGATTACTGAAACACCATCATGGTTTAAGGAAGGCACGTTATCTGGGTTTGTCGAGGAATAAGAGCAGGGCGCAGTTGATTGCGATCAGCCATAATCTTAAGACCGGGCTAAATATATTCAAAGCGATGTTAGAGTGTTAGGATTATTGCGTCTAAAAGGTAAAAAAGGTTAGAAATAGGGAAATAACGGTTGAAAAATCGTCGAATACGGCGATTTTAAGTATTATTTCTGCAGATCACGTAATTTTTGGAGAAATATTGAGGAAAACGTGTAGGAATTGGAATGATGCTAAACAATGACCGATTTATGCAAAGGTCTCAACATAGAGGTGCTTATCTACATCATATCCCAATGGTCACGATGCTATCCGTTCGCCAACCGCTTCGCTGCTACGGTAACGTCTGTTGGTGTATTGATATTACTGAAAGCACTCGCCTCTTCAAATGGTACGGTAACGACATTCAGTGGTTGATACCAGCGGTCAATCTTACCATCACCCCCCGCATTGAAAAAATCAACAATGGAATCCGCCAGCAAACACTTTGCTAACAAAAAAACAGGCTGGACCCGATTAGCCGCCATAGCAACCGCTATGTCAATGGACGAATCACGACAAACAACAGCACTCATTCGGCTGGCTAAGTCATCTGGGAAAAAAGGCGAATCGCAAGGCACAGACAGTATCCACTGACTATCGGCAAAAACCATACCAGCGTGAATGCCGGCCAACGGCCCGGCAAAATCAGCAATGTTATCCGCGATAACTGGGTAACCAAATCTGGCGTATTCTTCCAGATAACGATTGGCATTAATACACAGGGTATCCACCTGTGGTCGCAACCGGTTTAACGTCCATTGCACCAGTGGCTGACCAGCAACTGACAATAATCCCTTATCTCCCCCCCCCAACCGTCGTGCCTTGCCACCGGCCAGCAACACACCCGTTAAACCACCTTCAAGCATCGCCAAAGGGCTTATAACAGCGTGTCAACCTGCCGCTTTTTGACCAACGCGGTCGCCGTCCCATGATGAAAGGTCAGTTTAACTTCTGCCAGCAGCTGTAGCGTGTTGGCATTCGTCACCACTCGCCCCTCTTGGTCATGAACAATACTGTATCCACGTGCCAATGCTCGCTTGGGTGATAACGTTTGCAACAGTACCTGACGCCGCTGTAGACTGCCCGAAACCGCTTCTATAGAGACCTTCATCGCCCGCTGCAAACGCTGTGTACTGACATCTAAGCGTAATGTCAGCACCGCCATATCTGGCACACGAAGCATTGATGAGCGTTGCATCAATCGCTGTGATAGACGATGTAGCGGTTGTTGCATTGCCAGCAATAGTGCTGTACGACCTTGCTGCCAACAGGCTGTTTTTTCTGCCAACAGATTTTCTGGGACCGCAATAAAACGGGTCGCCCAATCAAGCCGTTGTCCGCGCTCATCGACGAATGCTGTGACAAGACGCCGCAAGCGTGTAACACTATCCTGTAACTGTTGTTGCAAGTACCGCGCCTCAGGAACAGCACGAGCGGCGGCAGCGGTTGGCGTTGCCGCTCTCACATCAGCCGCATAATCGGCTAATGTTTCATCCACTTCATGCCCGATACCGCTGATAATTGGGATTGATGAATGAACGATGGCAGCGACGACGGCTTCCTCGTTGTAGGCCCATAAATCTTCCATCCCACCCCCCCCCCGACAGACGAGGAGAACATCACACTCCTGCCGCTGGTTAGCGGCGGTGATGGCCGCCCCAATTTTTTCGGCAGCGTCCAATCCCTGTGCTGGTGCTGGATACAGGATAACCGATATGGATGGCATACGCGTCTTTAGCGTTCTTAATACATCATAAACAGCTGCTCCCGTCAACGAACAAATAACACCCACCCGAGATGGCAGAAACGGTGGCGTTGTTTTCCGCTCTGTGGCAAACCACCCCTGTGCCTGCCACGCTTTTTTACGTTGCATAAATAATTGGTGCAGGTGACCAACACCATCAAAGCGCAGCAATTTGATAGATAATTGAAAACGACCGCGCGGCACGTAGACCGTTGGACGACCCAGCAAAAGAACCTTATCGCCGTTTGTAGGCATCACGGCAATCGCCCGATTATCTCGTACCAACATGACACAATCCACTTGCGCAACTTCGTCTCGGATGACAAAATACCAATGTCCCGACGTCGCACAGGTAAAATTAGCCACTTCACCAATAATCCAAGCCGCTGATACGTTTTCTATTTGTTGCTTGGCTCGCTTGACAAAATCACCGACCAACTCGGCCGAGTCAGCATCCGAGGCCAAAAAATGACCAGTTCTTATGGCATTATCCTGTGACACAGGGGCATGCTAACACACGACACGTTATTCTCGATAACAGCCATCCGTGTCAACGCAAAAACATGAGTGGAGACCAACGGAAAACGCTTTTCGTCTATATGATCATCAGGTACTATACATGTAGAGACCTTTGCATAAAGAGGAATTTTGCTTTGTAACAAGGCGAAAGCGCACGGAATGAGGGAGTTTGTTTATTAGCATCAATGACCGATTGAGACCAGTTTCAACGACGCCACAGAGTAAAATAACCAATTATGCAAAGGTCTCATGTAATATTCCAGCAATGGATACCAGTAGCTGGACATCTTCGTCTTCAATGTGGCGATTCATAGTGCCAAACAATCCTGATATCGCTCTATCTTCGGTTGCAAACCAAAGAATTCCGGACGAAAACTGGTAAGCCGTTTAGCCATCACATCAATTGCTTCAATATTGTTGTCAACGAGGATGAAGTTCCGCCCGTTTCTAGCTGCTGATTCTCCCGTAGTTCCACTACCTGCGAAGAAATCCATTATGAGGTTACTGGGTCTTGAATGCACCTTGACAATTCTATCTAGGATACCAATTGGCTTCTGGGTTGCATAGCCGACTTTTTCTTTTCCGTTGGGACTCACAATGGTATGCCACCAAACGTCGGTTGGAGTTTTTCCACGAGCTGCCTTCTCTTTCCCAACGAGTCCAGGTGCCATGTAGGGAATGCGATCCATCTCATCAAAGTTGAAAGTGTAGTTCTTGGGGTCACATGTATACCAAAGAATGCTGTCGTGCTTGGTCGACCATTTCTTTTTTGATCGGGCACCGTAATCGTATGCCCAGATTATTTCGTTCTGGAAACAGTCCCTACCAAAGATATGGTCAAGTTCCACCTTGCAGTAATGCACCTCACGATAGTCAATATGAAGAACCCGGAATCCTCAATTGAAGTGAGTGGGTAGGAAATAACAGAGGAACGGGTCATCCGGTTGAGAGAACAGCGAGTGATAAGGTGGAAAGAGCGCAAAAGTGGTGAGAAAAAGGGGCAATAGTCAGAAAAAGAGTCGCGTTATCGTACACTTTTGAGCGAAAAGTCTTGACTAGCCGCTATCCCGCCTCCCTATTCGTTTCAGGGAAATCAAAGTAGTTTATCTCGGCGTTGA
>JAULKO010335717.1:1833-12584 GCA_032356045.1 Mediaster aequalis | reverse complement strand
GTAGTCGCATCCTTCGCAATTCAGCATCCCAGCTGCCAGTAAGGATGATTAGCCTCCCAAATTATTATTATTATTATTACTGCTCTTGAAAGGTCATTTTATCTTCAAAGGTCGTGTTTTTGGCGCGCACCAAGTCCGGGAAGACACTGCTGCTACAAGTTGAAGCTGCAGTCTACGGTTATCTGGTTCTAATGTCACGAGAATGGTGGCAGTCCGTGTTTTGATTTTAGTTTTGCTTCTTAACGGTTTCTTTCTTACATGAGTGATCTGGAGAAAAGACTGCGGTGATGCTTCCATTCCGGGGTGTAGTCGGTGAAAGAGATATCCTTAAAGCCCTCTGTAAGTTTCTCGGCTGTTGGGGAAAAAAGAAAGGGCCATACATGCTAAGCACTGAAATATATCCATATATTCATTCAATGTAGAGACATGAAACACCCTGCCATTAAGCCTCTTAAGGTTTCAGACAATCACGAGCTTGTAAGACGCGATTATTGAGCTGACAGAGTCACTCCGGCTATCAAAATATTGTATTTTTGTCCTTTCATGGAATCACACTTGAATAAAAGTCTGCCATTGACGAACTAAGCAGAGAATACCGTTCACAGTGTGCCCGTGAAAATCAAGCGACACTACACAGTAAGTCGCATCCTTTAAAAGATTTTGAATTAATTTTAGGCCATCTGTAAATGTCATTCATACAAATTCGAGAAGTATGGACGAAAAAAATCGTTCCCCTCGTCAGTAATAATTCGAGAAAAATGCTTCAAACTGATTTTTTACAAGCAAGAACCAATACAGGCAAGCACCTACCGACGGAGTTACGTTTAGTCTGCGAACAGTCATACTGGTACTATTCGCGTGTCATCGGGCCGTTTAGTATGACGGCCATTCGTGTATGACCTTGACTCTAATTCAAACAAGTTAAACAGTGGCATTGTCAAGCTCGGCATTTGTTGGCATGGAGAAACCAACTATTCTGCATTTTGCTGACGCCAGAATCCTTGACCCAAACCATAGAATTTGGGATTGTATATGGGTAGCTATAATAGTGTTTTTATAACCTGTGTTATCAGTTATGCAGGTCAATTTAATTACTCAATAACGATATGGCTTTCATTTTCTTTTCCATCAAACCCTCGCGTTCACTTGTCGTGGACGTGATATATTACGTAAAGTGCACAACTTCTCGTAGAGTTGGAAGTTAAGTCAACTGTATTTCCTCAGTTTGTTGCACCATAGAAAAATATGATTGCGCCCCGAGTGACCCCTGCATGATCCTAGCTACGCCGCTGATTACAATGCATGTTTGACGGTACAAAGCGCCTGACGTGGCTGTGTGTACGTTCCGACGAACGTTGCCATAGATCCAGATATGAATAAGTCCATCGATCAGGAGGTAACAGTATCATGTGAAGCGCTTTTATCCTCCGGCAGAAGCGCTATACAAATACCGATATTATGATAATAAACGCAAGGGTTAACCCGCACTATAGATACCGGATGTGAAAGCTCGCTACTTCCGGTGTAAACAAAAAAAGGAAGCCGGGTTATTATCCTGTGCTGCATCGCGCTGGAGGATATGCGTGGATGATCGGGCAACACAATAACGAATGTTTGTATTGGGCCGGACAAAGAAAATCAGTGAAAGGAAATGTCAGTTTCTTTTGCTGGTTTGCTGAAAGCAAAACCTCAAACCAAACGCTTCGTTAAAGAGGATTTTGGCTGGCGGTATTTTCATCACTCTCGTCACGAAGGAGAATTTCCGGATATTGAAAAGCCCACTGTCATCCCTGTGACTAAAAACTGTCTGCATTGTATACCCGAATGGGAGGTTTTCCGTACGTGACGTCATACGCGACGTCATACGCGTCACGCACAATGGTCTCCCCCTATTGTGGTCTTTGTGTCCCCGTCTGTAAAGACTCACGGATTATCCTATATGACGAAGAGCATACGCACTCCGGTCCGGAAGGTCACAAAAATTAAAACCATCAGTTTGAACACGGATGCTTAAAACTCCTCTCATGAATGATAAATGTTGGTTGGGGTTAGATAAAGGGTGGTCAACAATGTAGCATGGGTGTGGGATTATCTAATAAATGACGAATGACAAACGTGGAGTGAAAGGTTGTCCAACAACTGTTGAGAAAGAGATGACTGTATAATCTCGACCTTTTTCTAATTTAAAAAGACGTCTCTTGTCTATAATCGTTTTTGATTCCCAATTCTACAAGTTTCGAATTTATTTCAACTACCCAATACTTTCAATGTGTGCTATTAATTTCAATTTAATTTTCAACATCTGTTTATTCAACACGGCCTTCGCAGCCAAAAGCTGAACTGTGGATAGGTTTACATACAAATACATTTACACAAATTACAACATTGCACAACGAAAGTACTTAAAATAAACATTTCAAAGTCTTCTTCTTAAACAGTCAAAATAAAAAGAAAAAACATTTCTAATTTAAAAGATTGTGTACACACTGGTTGTCCTTTTTTGATGTCGATTGGTTTGTCATCTGGGGACGGAGAGCATATTGGACTACGAAGCTTGCTAGACTTTTATATGGAAGCCAGAGACATGTACGAATACAAGAATATAACCATGGAGGAATGTGTTCTTATTCCTCCATGGTATGAACCAGAATCTGAATGATACTTACTTGAGAAGAGCGGGGGCCGGCCTGCAAACTCCTCGGCGAGATCCACAAAGGCTCCCCGGATCAACTCGGTGCTGTTCAGGACCAGAAACCAGTCGTCGCCCAGCTTCAAGGAGTAGATATCGCCGTGTTTCTTGGCCAGCTCGGTGCAGGCGACGTACGGTGTGTCGGTGCTTGTTAGGACTGTGGAAACGGGACATTGCAAAGAGCGTTAGAACATTCAAAATCACCAGACACTGTGAACAAGTAACAATGGATTCAGCGCCAAGTAACAATGGACTTTCATTGTTAGTGAACCATAGTTCTTTTGTTAGATGTTCATAGTGAGAACACCGGGAAATCGGTTCGCGGGGAGGGGGGAGGAGACAAAAGAGAAAGCAACTCTCGTAGATGGAGCACTTATTACAGCTAAAACATAAACAAATATGTCAACATTCAAACTAATCTTAATTGCCCGCGCCACAATATTGTGGTAATTTCTGTTACGTGTCGTTTACATCTCAATGGCCTCTGTTCAAGTTTTTATCTTGTTTGTTAGGCATTTTATTTGTGACTTGTTGATAGATCTGTAATAAATTCAACGAATAATGTATAAGGATCTTAATCATAATTCAAACAATATTATTCCAAAGAAGGCAAAGGTCTGTTTGAAAGGATCTTTTCTTACTCGTTTTCAAGATGCCAGCCAAGTTATTTTGGAGCTCCAATTTTATTATAATGACAATTACATTTCCATCAGATAAGAGGTAAACTCACTCGGGATATTTCCAAGCAGCGGCACTCGGTGAGGTCCTCCCGGGAAATTGGGGGGCCGTCGGTGGTGGCGGCGGTGCTGGTGTGTCATGGACACGACGGCGGCGACCAGGCAGATCGTCGCAAAGAACAGGACCAGCGTGGTCCCTGTGATTGCTGCTCCTGTCACCGCACCCGCGGTGGCTGCTGCGCCAATGATGACGACCATGACTGAGTTGGATAACCGTCGAGTTCTTCTTCTGTTGAGACAGCGGAAAGATACTCGCGTTATAAAACAAAAGTACTTCGCAATGACCGAAGGTGAGGGGGTCATTCGGGGTAGGCAGGGCATGGCGCCCGGAGGGGGGGGGGGAGGTGAGATCGTAACCCGGCCGTTTGGAAATTGTTCAATTACGATGGAATTTCTATAACCTGTCGTTGTCGTTGAAAGAGGGGAAACACTACAAACACTGCCTGTGTGAAAATCTAAATCAATTGTTGTGTTCGTATTAGGCCACTTTATTCCCAAACAGGCTAGAAGAAATGACGGAACAGTTTGCGCCACAGTAGCTTCTTTTTTTTGACAGAAACATACACTAAAGAAATATCAAGATATTGATGGCACTTGAACGAGCATGTTAGCCCGAGTGTACCGAACCGAGGACGTCACATTACAGCATTTAGAACCAGATTACGCAATCATCATGCCGGCACTGTTTTAATAACAGCACCGCTTCGAAATCTTGCTGCATTAACAAAGAAAACCCTTCCAGTATGCTTTGCAGCCGAGTGAGAAGTTTTTTAGAACCAGTTGCTATGTCAACAATGTCACATTTCGGCATATATCAAGTGCAACGTGCATTTTCAGAATACCCCCCCCCCGTGTTTTGTTTGTGTTGCTTGCATTGCTTGTGTTGCTTGTTTGTTGTTTGTTTGTTTGCTGCGGCAGCACTAGAACTGATTCTGGCCCATTCGACGGCACTCGACCATCCAGCGAGTGTTGGTTGTCTGTGCGTTCTTCTCCTTTTTGTGTGTTCCCCCATTTTCTTTTAAAATTGTGGGCTCCAGCTACATATTTTGTTTAATGGAAAATTCCTCAAACCTTCAAGTGAGGCCCTGCATGTAAACGCCTTTTCAATAACAAGAACCTCCTCCAACCCCTTTTCATTCCCGGAAGGATCTGTTGGAACAACTCCAGAGTTGTTCAGTAAGAAGATAATCCGAAATGAGATTTTAGCTCAGCACGCAGTCTTAGGGCACAATTACCCAGGTCTTTTGAAGATTCCCACAGTCGGGCTTTAAAGCATACCATACGCGGAAATAACTTGAAGGCCCCACCAAGAGAGCATTAAGATGCGACTGACAATGAAGACATTCCTTTCTCACCTGGTCCCAATTTCATAGAGCTGATTAACGGTTAGTAGAAAAGTTGTGCCAACTAAAGCGGACAAAAAGATGCTAGCTAAATCGCTATATTTCACGGCCAAGTCGTGCCAACGCCTGCGCGTGCATGGATATTGGATTGTTGGTCACGATTTTAAGCAAATTCTGCCTCTCAAATTAGCGAAGCTTTTTCCTGTGCTTACTGCTTACGGTTTCTTTGAAATGAAAGGAGGTTCCGTTAGCAGAAAAACGTGTGCGCAGCAACCCTACGAAATTGGGCCCTAGCTGTTGTACGGTGCATGCGTTACGCCGTGGCGTCAGAAATAAATTGGTCGCCAGTTTTACGATTTCAAACCGTGCTTTAATAAAAACCTATAGGCTTGTAAACTCAACTTCTGCTTATTCATGAATATTAAGTACACTTGTATAAAGTACCCGAAACCCTGAATATAGAGTATAGGCCTAACGTTTTAGGTGGCAAACAGGAAAATGCAAGCAACAAGAGTTTCAACCGAAACTGAAAGTGGACATTATACACATTTGGAATAATGCAGTGAAATGTGTGGTCCTTCATATTACAGCAAACACACACACACACACACACGCAGGTATAAAGTAGCCTTGGCTCCACGTCATTAATACAATTTAACTTCTTCTTTTTTACAGTATGCTTAATTTTGTTCAAAGTGTGAATATTTCGATAAATTGATGAAGGGTTTTAAATTTGGTTATAAATGCAGATCCGAGTACATAGAGTAGCGACAACGGGAGTCTGCAAAAGTACACAAAACATGGCAAACTATGCATAAAGCCACCTGGAAAATAGGTCATCTTTGGTCCAAAATATATAGTTGCTGCAAATTCTATACATGACACCGATTGTGCGCATACCAACAGTAAAATAATCCACTCAGGCGTGGCAAGTGGCGTTCTTGTCAGTCCGCTGTTGGTCTCTTCTTTCTTTTATGAACTAAAAGGCTTTGTACCCGAGAAAAAAAACCTTTCACTTTTTTCCCAGGCACGATGACTAGCCTGCTTGAACGAACGTGGGATGAATGGGAAATCCTTGGTGAAAGCCCTTTTACGACACAACCCCGAGGCTTACACTGGAAGTTGACAACATGCCCACCAAACAGAACTGATGACAAGCGTCAGCGAACGATCTACCGCCAAATCTCACGGCTATCGGTCAACCGATAGCGCCAACAAAATGTCTACTGCCACGTGACTGAAAACGACCTACGGACGTCGGACACTACACTATTGCAAATTACAACACCTGTTTTTGACATGATACATGTACATAGATTGTTTCGATGACTTCACACCAAAAAAAACACACAGAGAGAGATTTAAGTCAGGAAATTGTAAATGTTGTGGTTGGCATTTAAATCCAAATGTAGACAAACAACGTTGGTAATCGAAATCCTGTGTTGAACGTTTTTTAATCAAACCACAAGGACAGAAAACATCACTGCCTGTTTCCCAGTTTCTTGCCTGTCTGTCACGTGATATTCTTTTTCAATATGGCGGGGGTGGTTCTCTGAAGCTCTGCCTTTGTCATGGAATGGTTTAGGCTTGCAAACCTAGTCCAAGCCCGGCCTAAAATGATAAGCCAATAAAACATGCCTGGATGTTCTATTGAACTATTGAGAAAGATCTGACTTTGATATCTCACTTGTAAAAACAACCTAGTCAGTTTGACTGGAAAACAGTCAAACTTGCACCCAGCTGACTACAGCTACAGTCAGCTGGGTGCATGTTTGACTGTTTTCTAGTCAAATCTGTCTAGATTTTTTAACAGGCGGTCAGAGCCGAAACAACTGAGACGCTGACCGTTCAGTCTTGTCCAGAATTGTATAAACACAGTCATGGCAAGACCCCTTTGTAAAACGTTTGCCGGGAAATACTTGTGCAAAATAGGCTAGAAAAGTGTGTGTTTATGTGGTCTTAGCGATGTCTAAGTTACTGCACTGTACACAAGTGTATATGGTCACACATAATGTAATTCTGTAATTCCTATTTTGCGTCGTGTTGTTTACAGTACTCTTTTCTGTACGGCCTCGGTCACGCAGACACCAGTACGTGGCGGGGTTTGGGACATACAGGTCAGGGCCTGGTTCTCGGGACAGAGGAATCTTCCTTCCTGCTGAATGGTCGAGAGGAAACTACAAGCTAACGAGAGGAACTCGAAACAGGCCAAATGTGGCGCGGTCAGTGGGAGCGTACAACGCACGAAGGTGCAGAGACCTACATTGCTTTCAGTAGCTGTTCCTTGTAAATTCGAACAGTTGGATCGATGGCAATCTTTAAGAGTAAACTGAATACTTTGGGTTTTTTTGTAATTGCATTCAGTAAGTCTTCCAGTAGACATGGCGTTTAATACATGCTTGAATCGTAAATGTTTTATAACAATAAATACATTTTTAAATTTAATATACATATTTCAATGTTAACTTTGAAAGTTATTATTTTAGACATCGATTGAACAATTCGTCAGCGTCACCACGAAGTGTAGTATAGCTCCGCGTACTGGAAACATTTTGTTTACAGATACAAGCGATTTAAGTTGGTGAAGTTTTAAAATGATGGTTTGAATGTCATGTTGGCCTCAAAATGCATAATGTTTTGCTTTGTCAGAAAGCTGAGGTCTTGAATGACACGTTAGTGTATATTTTTTTTCTACAAGAAAATAACTATTAACGAATAAATAACTAATCAATGTAAGCGTCACTTCGTGAAAACTCAAAACTCGGACAACGCTGTTTACGTTGTTTCCCGTGTGTATTAGTAATGGGCTTTGCGTTAAACGAAAAAACTGGGGCGCGCATGTCACCTGGGGCAAATTTCATAGAGCTGCTTAAGCACAAAATTTGCTTAAGCACAATAAAACCTTGCTTAGTAAATTCAGGTCACCAGCCAAAACTCCATGTGATGTATATTGCTTGTGATTGATATTTAGCTGTTGTTTGCATAGCATGACAATCACACAGAGGTTTGGCTGGTAACCTGATTTTACTAACCAAGGTTTTTTGTGCTTAACTTTTGTGCTTAAGCAGCTCTATGAAATTGGCCCCTGACCTTTGCGTTACTTCGTGAAAACTGACAAAATGTATTAACTCTGTGCATAGTAACTTCGTGAGATTATGTCTAATTAATCATGAATCATTGAACAAAAATCATAATCGCGACAATACCGTTTTCGGGGTTTCGCGTCACTTCGTGGTGACGCTGACGAATTGTATGTGGAAACTGCGTAAAATAATAATCGTCTATATTATACAAGTTTGTATACACCCCCTCCCCTTCCACAAACATGTCGATGTCTGATAATCAGTGATACTGTTTGCAGAAGAACTATACCACTACCAGGAAATGTTCTGGCCAAGCAGCCTTGAACATTGCTTCCGGGATTATTGGATTTGAATATGATGGGACAGTAGTATATAGCTGATGAAGGCATGCTGACGAGGGGGAGACAATTAGATTTCTTCCCTGATCCTCCACGCTGAGGGCTAACAAGTTCCAGGTCACCCAAACAGGTGCGAGTGGGCCGGTCTGCCCTGCTCACCGGTAAATTGAAGTGCGAGTGTAAATTAAAAAAACAAAAAAAAATAAAGATGTGAATAAATTCAACTCATTGGCTGGATCTGTCACTAACAGTTCAAAATAGTCTCATCAAATCTGTGCATATGCTTCAGTCTATTAAAGCGGTAAATTTCGACTTAGTGCGTAGTCTCGTTCGCAAAAGTCTTGAAATTATTTTATAGATTAATGTTCAACTGTGCTTTAAAGATCATGCATCATAATGATAGATAATCGCCAAGGCAAAATGGTTTCCCTCTTTGCTTATCTGACGATGAGGAGCGGTCAGTCATCAGCGCTGACCTTGTGTGAATAAAACAGTCCTCAATCCTTCAATTTTAGTATTACCCCTTTCCCACTAGGAAATCTCCGGGTTATCTAGGGGATAACGGCAAGCCTTAACCCCGAGATACCCCGGGTTGGCAGGAGCGTTCCCACTACACTTTTGCCGCCCCGGGTTAAGACAAAAAAATTCGGCCGTTACCCCGGGGTTCGTTAACCCTGCTCGGGATCAGGGTTGCTCACACACCGTAGGGGGCTAGTTAAGGAAAGAGAGCACGAGCCCCAGGCCTGGTTCCACCAAGTTCGCTGCTAAAACGGTTCCTGTTCGAAAGTACAATTTGGCACACTTGCCTCGGGACAGGATTAAGAATCTAATTACTGTACATTAAGAATTACGTGAGCGCGTACAGATAGTCCATCGTCATCTTTGGCAATAACCATCGCCCTTCCTATAACCATGCCGAATCCAACAAGATCTAACTGTAGGAAATGTCTGTTGGGTCTTGTTAAGCAATCTAGGCCCTATGTTGGACTCAACAGGCTTCTCACTTCAATAGCTGGATGGATAATGATGGATGCAGCATGCATATGTCCTAGCAAAATACATGCGGCAGTTATGGGATTGGGTTAACACACTTTTGCTAACTTTGTATCCGTCAAACCATGGAGGTCGAACAGGGGCCTCCATTGTTCTGTTTGGGTTTTTTTCCTAGATGAAAATTGGCTCTTTGAAAAGAAGTGATGAACAAGTGAGCAGCTACATTGTATTTGACATCAATAATGTATCTCCACCGTGGAGGCTTATGGCTGCAAGCAGCCGGAAACATCGAGTGAATGCAAAGCGAATCACATCCTGGGGGCCAAATACACACTGTCAAAGCCCGGTTCTAACATGAGGTTGTCAAATGAGGCACCGTGACTGGGATTGACGGACATTACCGATTTGGTAAAAACTTTCACTAAAAGGGGGTAATTGGCCATTGCGCAGAGTTGTGATCAAGTCAATCACAATAAGGTCACACCACAAGCTACAGCGATGAACAATGACAAAGGAATGCATTTGTCTCAGTTCAGTTAAACAGCTTGTGTTTTGACTTTGTGATGTGGCTTGTGATGGGGACTTGATTACAAATATAGCATTGCATAACTGTGATGAAGTCAGGTCAGAATCATGATCGCAGCTCCAAAACACAATATATGTTGTACATGACAACAGTCCCCTTCGAAATCGCAGCACAACCGTCACCCCAGCAAGCAATGCCTGAAATTTCTGATGGCCTAAAATAAAAACCACAAAACGGTAGCAGACTTACCGGTATTAGAACTTGATTATTAAAAAAAGTATCTACAGCTGCAGGTGATGATGGTGTTCCGTTGATCAGGTCAATCTCAACAATGTCAGATGGGAAAGGTTCTTGTGGCTATAGTTGTTCTAAACTCAGTGTCTGTTATGTAGTCTTCGTTGTTGGCACAGAATGACAACTGGTGGCGGTTTTATAGGTTACCGTGGGCCGTGTGTATGATGCATGACGTATGCGGTCTACGAATAGAACGCGTGGAAGCACACAGGTCAGACCAGCCGACCCCGGTACGGGTCGAAGATAGTGGGATCATCACAGACTGGAAACACTTACTGTTTCCGGCTTCTTGGAACCGTTGGCAAGCACTTACATTGATTTGCGTGTGGTGCCCTTGATGAATGGTCCGCGCCAATCACAGATGTTTTACCGGAAACGGATATGTAAATGTGGTTGAATGTTCTTCAGGATTCATGAACCCACTAACGCGTGGTCAGTGCAGGATCCGATGGGTTTTCTAGAACCTGAGTAAACTCGGAAATGAATTATGTCATGATCAGATCATCGATTTTACATCACGGTTTGACGCTATATAGCCACAGGTTTTGTCCGCCATAGTCATTCGCGTTGTTGTGATGTAATTCGGGGCCGTTTTGCAAATCCCATGCCCAAACAGCCGTTGGTCGGCCGGGACATGCTGTGGACTTGCCCCCTCAAGACATCGGTGGGACCTTCATAGTGGCGGAGATTTGTGTCCAAAAGTGGGGTGGGGGGGGGGGGGGTTATCAAGAATTTTCCCCCAAAAATC
>JAULKO010335609.1:0-12590 GCA_032356045.1 Mediaster aequalis | reverse complement strand
AGACCGACTTGTGGGGCCCCATTGTAGTCTTTGTTAAACCTGTCGACGAGTTCCCCACAATGATGTATATGTAAGAACACACATACGTGCACTATATCACTCAATCCTGCACTAACGTGGACACGGACAGTTTTGACTTTGTTTGGGTAGATACCTCATGGTCAGTATTAAGCCGTGACCTGTGTGACTTATCAATCATTTCAGAGAGAAGGTCTTAAGCTACATAATGATACTAATTTGGTGATACCAGTTTAATTCATATGTGATATATTTAGTTTTCGATTTGGGTGTACAGTACTCTATTTGACTCACATTACATAGCGCCATATACCTGTATTGCCCAACAGCCTAAAAATACCTTGATGGTGCAGATGCTTATTTTTGTATTTGTTCTTTTCTTAAAACACAACATGCAGCATGATGCAGCAATGTTTCCCACTGAATGCTTGGAACTTTGGCAAGTGGAAAAACCTTTGGCAAGTGAAGTGAGAGAATAGTCTGCAGTTTGCTCATCAACGGCTAGCATGTCTAGTCCCTAGGAGTCATTAATTTGAGCCACCGACGCCTCCGGGACATACAGAAGGCGGTTGGGCGTCTGGTGCCTTTGCGATATGACGATGCCTGGGGTGGCATCATCGATCAGGGCGCGCTCCAGCTCGTTCACGGTCAAGTCCGGATTCTTGGAGAGTTTGATAGCAGCCGCGCCTGTCGGGGTAAGTTGACAACAAAAATTGTTTGTTTGGGTAAAGCAGACGACAACGACGATGATGAAGTATTCAAAGCAAAAACAAATTAACAACAATGACTGAATTGACCAGTAGCTCATTGGCACGCGGCCACGCCACTTTAGTAGACAACTCTATGGATTATTTTGGTGTAGTATAATATGTGTTTGTCTAAGATTTCGCGCGTTCCACGTCAGATTATTTTGGATGTGATTGGACAGTATTTCACAAGTTTCGTTCTCGTGAGTCTACCATTGGTCAGTTATTACCAAGTCTTTGATTGCTGACAATCACCGTGGCCATCGGTATCAATGGCAAGGTATAATTTGAAACTTTCGTTTTGTCTAATGTCCCCGATACTCCAAAAAAAAAATATAATTGTTTTTAAAGTAAATAAATTAATAAGTAAATAAATAGATACATGAAGATTTTATTGATGATTTTAAAAAATGAATCAGAACTGAGGAACAATATCCTTGGAAATTACAGTTTCAAATAAAAAGACAAATTTAAAAGGATTTTTTGAAAAAATGCCAGCCCCCTCCCAAGAAAACCAGCCTTTATGCAAAGTCTGGTTAAGATACTACGCCAATTTTTCCAGCTATTTCTTTCGTTCAAATTTGCTTTTCGTCCATCATTATCGTTTTCCATACGCTGATGTCTTCTGCTAAAGAACAGAGCAGTGGAATGTGGTCGGTCATTATTGGTGGTTTTTTTTTGCTGCGTCACGTTGTTTCCCACCATGCCTTGCGCGATATTGCCCCCTGGTATAATGTATAATACAAATATGTATATAAGGGTTAAGATCGCGTACGGCATGGGGGAAACAACATGGCGCGGCAGGATCGTCCCCATGGGGAACAAGGTTGCAAAGATTTATTACCTGCAGCATGCGGACATGCCATGGAGGTGCCACTCATGGACACGAAGGCTTGATCAGAGTCGATCCCCGCGCTCTTGATTGATACGCCGGGGGCAAAGACGTCCACGCAGGTACCGTAGTTTGAGAAGGACGCCGCCGTGTCACTGAAGGACACAGCCCCGACTGTAAACACCTACACATAAATGAATAAAAAACAATTTAAAAGTTTACAAATTGCTTAATCGCAATCGCTTTCAGCACACCGCCAGTCGCGGTGGCAAGATTTACTGAGAGCGAAAAACACTGCTCGTATTTCTTCATTAGGAATTGTGACATAACGGGGTACAAATTGACAGTTCTAGAATAGTAATTATATCATAAGGCTTTTATTATGCCCAAGTAAAAGGTCTATATAAAATCCAGTCCAGCAGTACGTGAAAAAAAGCTGGGGGAATGGTGTTGTGTCCTAATCAGACTATGGGTAAAGGTGATGTGGGGCAGGGTCATTGTTCATTGACTTATAGAGATTTTAAGCATCTTCTGATTGAATGAGTACAAAAACCCATTTGTTGAAATGTCATTTTAAGCAATGTGATGCCTTATCTATTGATAGTGCGCAGCAGCGGCGTAGGATTCCACGATTTCTTTCTAGGAAGAACACTTCAGGAAGAACATACAATACGCTTAACTTTTTTTTTGTACACATCGGCAATCTCCATCGTCGGGGGGAGGCGGGGGGAGGCACCCGGGGGCACAGGCCTCGGCTGGGGGCACGTTCTCCAATGTCCCCCACCCTCGTCCCGTAGTTACGCAACTGGGACGTAACCATATTAAACATTCTATATGAAAAACGGGCAATGGTAGCAGTGGAAACGTCCATAGTTTCAGTGTAATGATGATTCTTCGCCGTCGAAATATGATGTCGTAATTTGGGATACGATCTTATCTGACATTTTACTCCTAGATGTGATTTTGGATGCAGGAACCGAAGTGATTTGATGGATTTCGGTGAAGAACCGTCTCGTGTGGAAACATTCCAATCCCTTTTAACGTCATCTTGTTCTTTCATGATGTGAACAGGAAAGTGGACAAGCGGTTTCTCGTAGTTCTCTTCGAGTCCCACAGGGTATGGAGTGCCCAATTTTCAAGGAAAAAATAATCTTATGGAAAAATACTTTTACGCAAAACAACAAAAAACACTCTAGTAAGATAACAATCTTGGGGCTTCTTCAGGCATGGACAGGGATTTTTTTCCTCAAAATTTCCAATGTCACCCCAAAGGGGGTGAATTGAAATTGAGAATAGGCTCCCACTTGATTTCCCGAGATAACATTCCCCAGAGCTTGTCAGTCCGTTGCCGGAGTGAATGCCTCGCCAAGGACAGCCCTCACATGTCCGCATTAAGACGGCTCAACCAGCATCAAAATCCACCGCTAATGCACTCTGCGAGTAGTGACGACTCGTGTTTCGTCTTTGAACATGCAGCATGACGTTATCGATAAAAAACAACTTCGAAATCATATTTCCGATGTAGTATCCGCCACTGGAGGGCGCACATCAAGCAGCAATAACCTTGAACAATTTATAGACCTTTATAATACGTCACAGGGTAGCGCTTAATGTAAACAATGCCACCACGTGTGGACCGCCGTGGGGTGATCGTAGTACATGATTCTATGGGCAGGTTAAACCACGTGCAAGTGCACGTGCGAACGCGGCACGCTTGACTAGTTTATTTTGAATAACACTTCATTACCATCACATAAGCGTCATTACCATCACAACACTGGCGGTCCAGCATGACGTGACATCACATGAAAAAGGTCTATAACACACGATCTGCTAGCTAATCAACAAGTTGAATTATTGAACCGGAATTTATGCTGGTGTATACTCAGTCTCTGCCCTTAGCAACAAGTGATGTTATATATGATTTATCCATGCTTTCCCCGCAAATTATGATTTTCTGTTGGCCCAAGGGCCGTGTAGGTGTCAATTTAGGTATCGCTTACACCGACAAAGTGCTTTTTACCGCAAGTACTCGGGGAAATCTACAAGACACTTCTTTAATAAATTGACAAAAAGTTATAACATCGCCGAAGGGGCGAATCCGGCAATGATGCAATATCATTTCCGTAAAGTGAATTTTACCCGCGCACTGGTTAATTTCTCCAGTGTCTGGTTTTCTAGCAGGTTGCTTTGACTCGGCTTTTCATAAGCCCTGCGCGAACGATGAAGTTGGTATTAAAGAAAGTTCATGTGAAAGAAACACACTAAACTGATTGATTAAATTAATGATATTGTTACGTGCATCTAATCTTCACTAGTTCAATCCGGATAAGGTAGTTATTGTACCATTTTATGAGTGTTTGCAGGGCCCCAATGGAAACCAGTTCCAGTTAACTGTTCGGGTACGCCCTGGGTAAATAAATATAATAAATAAATAAATAAATAAATCCGGATAAGTTACTACTTCAAATAACGTTAACACGTTCATTTTTAACTACGAATTTTCATTTTTGCCTCTCTTTTTTTTAAAGATAAAGAGCACAATGTGGCTACTTTTCGGTATAAATTTAAACACTTGGCTGAAAATCAATTACCGTCAATATAGCCCTCAATTTGGTACCAAATAAGACATAGATGCAAAACCATGTGTAACCTTTCAATAGAAAGTTAAACAAAATTAAATTCATAGTTAAAATGAATGCGTTGGTCTGACTTTGACAAAAAAACAAAACTACATGTTATTTTGGCCGGTAGGTCACTCAGTTGGTAGGTCAGTCGGTTGTTCGGTCTTTCTCTTCCTTGTTTTACTCATCGTAGCTCAGTGTTCTCAGCCTTCAATAAACCTCTCCCATGTGTGCACCTTGGGCGGTAACCAGCAATATGCTTACCTCTGGAACACGAGCAGGCGATCTCGTACAGGAGTCAGTCTGTTCATTTCCCGCGGCAGACACGGCAAATATCCCGGCCCTGGTCAGTTTCCCCACGGCCAAGTCAAGTGCCTCAGAGGCCGCACCACCGATCGACATAGAGGCAACGGCAGGGTACTTGACGTTGGCTATTACCCAGTCAATTCCTGGACGAAAGGTAATAAGAAACAAAAGTCAATGATTAAGTAGGGGTTGGGACATGCGGGATCGACTTAAATATGTCAAATTCAAGCTCAGTACAATTGGCCAGACTTGAGTCAAACCCTGCGTTATGTTTAGAGGCGTCTCAACTTGTTATTTTGTTTTTGGTGGCATTTTTAAAGATGTTGTTATTTGTATCTATTTTCGTTAAAAATATTTATATTTTCTTTTTAAAAATGCTTGAAAATATTTCTCCAACAATAGAACATATGCAGTTACAAGGCTGAAAATTGGATTATGGGACTCTTACATGTCTCCAAAAACATATTGGAAAATGTCACAAGTGAAAAAGAAATAATCAATCATAATCATACCCCTTGTCATGTTTTTTTTACAACCAAAAGTTGTTCTCATAATTACAGTCAAGGTCAGAAATGAGTTGACGATGGTGACCTTGTTATAGTAGCTGTCTCTTATTTGATTTTGATGAATTTTTAAGTACGTGCATAAACATATCAAAAATAGAAATATGCTATAAGAATAAAAAAGAAATAAAACAAATCCGAGTGATTTCATGGAAAAGTAATTACCACCAAACTATCGAAATCTATAAACGACGGTTGCTGGTATTGTGAGGTATATCTATAATGTACCAACCGACTGATGGATTAAAGCGATCTTTTCACCTCTAATGAGATCAGAGCACGACGCTTGGCCATTGCACTTCATGGCGCGGACCCCGAAGATATTAGCTTTCTTGGCCACACCCGAGAGGGCGCCTCCCACAATTCCTGCGCAGTGTGTACCGTGACCATGGCAATCAATACCCTGGTAACGAAAGAGGGTGGAAATTAATTTCCTATTTTTTTCTGTCCAGTGGGATTCTTGCATTACTCGCAGGTAATTAATTTGAATACGCCCGTCCCCATTTTATATTTACGTTACACGGTTCCCCAAAACGCCCCCCGCAATTTGTATTTTCAAATTTCTTATGATATAAATAGCAATATAAGCTAGTCTAGAACTAGCAACAAGCTACTGTAGACTTAAGTGATGTTGGTTTATTTTTTTATGAAAACCATGTCTCCATGCGCATTGCGTGTGAGACTTTTTATTGACATCATGATCACTGTAACTGTAAGAAAACAAATATAAACACAAATCGATGAAAGAATAAGAAGTACATACTTTGCAGTGTATATTAACGCTCCAATCATGGGTATATCAGTTTTGGTTTTCCCGTTACGCATAAAAGCTTGTGAAAGAAAAGTAACATTAAATTGAAATTATTTGTAAAACTCTCTGTCAATTGAAAATTAACAGGTGCTTAAAGTTCGTCAAATACTAAATTTGCAAAAGATTATTCCACGTTGCTCTGTTGGTCATAATAGTGTCTTTGTAACAAGAATGTACCCATAATTGAAGCTGTGCACCTAACAAAACTCAAAACTCTTACGTTATCTCCGAACACGTCATGAGCGACCTTTGCTCGTCCTTGGAAGTCGTCGTGGGTGACGCGTATTCCGGTATCAATGACGTATACATTGACCCCCTCTCCCGTACCTACGAGATTAGTCACAATTAGTGACTGAATTAGTATCATTTTAGGCCCTACTTTGTTTTAAATTTAGAGAGATCAGACCGGATATGTGATAACCTTGTTGTGGAAACTATCACTCAGCTGCCACTGCCACCGACCAAAGCCGGAAACTCGAGCCTGTGGCCCCAGGGAGTGATTGCCTCGGCCTGCTTGGCACCATCGGTAAAACAAAACCCAAAATATAACTCGTACATTTGGGATAATTGCGTTTGTGTCTCAGTATTTTCATTGAAGGCATGTGCTTTAATTCTTTCTGTTTATTTGTTTAAAAGTCTGACATTTCTGAAACTTTAAAAACAATTTACAGCAAGAAAAGATAATTGCTTTAACTTTAATTGAGAGTATATCAATTCAGTTTATCGTTCTAAAAAGTATCATCATGGATGGATGTTACAGTATCACATAAAAGGATGTTACCGTATGGTTTATAGACTCCATCCAGTGGCAGACTGCGCTGATCCAACCGGTCTATACCCCATGATTTTAGGGGAGGTGACCGTATGTTATTATCTTCGAGGTCAAGGGGCAAGACCTTGACTCTGCAGTCTTCCTCAAGGAAACGAACAGCGGTATCCTTCCGTACCTGACGACATAGAATTAAAAAAAACATAAACAATAAATGGCATAAATCCAACCACTCTTTGACAACTTCGTGGCAGCACACATGCTCTTTAAAATAGGTTTGTTGACAACAACAGTCTTTAAAAAATCTGCATTTGTGTCTTTTGTGGACAAAATATTAGAAACACATGACGACTTTGTAGCATATTGTTCCATAAGGATAAGCCCACTTATCACCAACAAATAAACTACTCTATGAGATTTTTAAAGATGGGCTACGGCCAATTTGATGTTTACTTGCGGTTTCTCGGGAGCGAGAGGGCGCCTTGTCTGTGCAGTGTGGTGTGGCGGCTGTATTTTTTTTAATAACGCAAGAGGGCGGTGTAGAATATGCCGATGGGTGCACGAGTGCAGTGCGGGCTCATAATGTTTTTATCCCACAAAATATTTTGTGTAACAAAATGCCGAGGGCGACGCATGCAGTGGACATATGATATAGACAGGCCCAAATCACTGGGCTGATTATTGGTGACTTCTTTATTGTGAAGGACTTCTTGTTGCGAAAAACCCGAAAGATTGACAGAGAGCTACATTCCTACAGCCCAGAATTCGGAACTTAGCATCGGTTCAACATGGGGGTGTTTTTCGTCAGAGGGGAGTATTTGAAAATGTTCATGGCTGACCAATGTAAATTAACAAGAAAGAAATCGATTTTGATGATAAGGTCATATGGAAACCTTAGCGCTCCTTTTCAAGCGCCACTCAATTCCCCATTAAAACGTCAATGGAAACGACGGGTGAAAACATGCCCATTTCGGGCTTTCATGGTCATAAAATGAAATATCGACAGCAAATAATGCTCTTAAAACGTCAAATTGAAGATAACAAAATAATCTTTCCAGTAAGATATTTAAAAAAACTGTTCCTGATGATTAAAGTCCGTCATTTTGACGATAAAAATCACAAATAATGTCGCTTTTTTAATCATTTTGTGTGGAAATCGCGAAAACTCAAGGAAATGCTTGTTTAAAAACTGAAGTTTCTTTGGTTATACTGCCACCTAGCGGCTTCTTAAAAAAGTGTTTGTCATGTGATTCATTACCTAACTATCAATAGTAAAATCATTGTGATTGGACGTCGGTAACGTCCGTCAAAAGAGAAAAGAAAAATATTTGACCAATTGAAATGCATGTTATTACGCATCGTATTGATCGGACGGCGCGCCGCCCCCGTGAGAAGTAATGGTACTAGTCCCATTCACACACTGTAATTTCGGGCGCTGTGTGTATATGCGCGCGTGTGAGCAGTGGACGCGTTGACAGTGCGTAAATGGGCCATTTTTTTAGGAGCGTTTTTGACAGGAAAGGTTTCCATAATTATGTCTTTAATTCACAGTACGTGTGAAGCCGCTACTGTACTTCTGGGCGTGTCCATGCAGCGTAGGCGACCCTAATATGCTTGATTTGTCATTGTTTTCTATGAGCGACGTCTTGGAGGAGTGCAACCAGAGTGTCACAAAGATGAACAAGAAACATTATGCGTTTTAAAATGGTGGTGGGATGCCTCAAAAGGTATTGTTTTACCACGGTATTAATAATTTAATTACAGGAATTGCCACCTTCTGGTTAGTTTTCCATCTGGATTTTAATCGCAAATGAATGTTTAGAAAAATACACATTTCTCCTTTGGTATACATACTCTTTCGATGCACGCTTCAGACATGTCCGCAACGAAGCCGTTGAGGGCGTGACTGAATGTACTAAGAATGGTGCAGTCGGCGTCACCAAGATCACGGACTCTGATTTTGAAATCCTCGACAAATCTTTTAGCGGGAACATCGTCCTGCGGAAGCAATTATCAGAAAACCTCCGAGTGCTTGTTTGATGTTTATGTCAACAATATTTGTAGGTCTGCATTTAGAAAAAACAACAACTGCCAATCCCTTTACCTTGCTCTATTTTTGTTAAAAGTCAAGATGTTTTTTTAAATATTTTTACTCGACTCACTTCAGGGAAAATGGGTCGTTCTTTCTGCTATAACGTACGGTATAAAGAGAAAGGTAAAAGCCATTCCATTGTGAACAAGTCATACATTGCGGTGGAGCAGACAAATTTAATGGGATTTTATTTATTTTTTGTTGAATCAATGAGCAATTAGAGGAGATAGGATCCTGAACACAATGCATTTAATCCGTATGGTGCAGTTCAGGATCCTTGAATTTGTAAAGATTCAAGGAATACGGCTTTTCTCAATTGGGTGTCCTCATTCACCGCCGCTTTCGAAACGTTGGTTCAGTCTTCAATACGCCTCATAATTTATTTGTTATCGGGATGTTATCGCGGTGATACGAAACGAAATGTTTTGTGCAAATATATTGAACATACTTCAGTGATGAACAGAAGAAGGGCCCAGGTTGCACCATGACTGTTTGGTTCAGAACACAATGATATCACGTGAAAAATCAGAGAGCGGTAGTGTACAGTCCCGTCTGCAGTATTATAAATTATGTCCTTGTTTGTACGCTAAACCAATGTTTGTAGTAATGGTGATCATAACTCACATTTTTCATGTTGTCCTAAATTTGTCATCCTACATTCTTGCGAGAAATTGAACCCTTTTGTAAAAACTAATCTATTTGAGTGCATGAAGTTGTTAATCAATCAATTAATAATATTATCCCATCAGGGTTAATGTGTGTATTATATTTCAAATGGTTCTACCCAAGGCAGATGATCATGAAAATCAACCACGCAATTACAGACTTTCAGGATAGCCTTGTTCCCAATTTGTTCGGCATTGGCCAATATAATATCCCGCTCTGTTGTCTTCCAGAAACGCCCCTTTCCCGACGCTGCACTTGATCCACCCCAGTATTTGCATGTATCTTTGGGAAATACATTACCAGGGCCTAAAGATATAGATTGCATCATTGGAAAAGACTGATAGAATAAAGATTATAAACCATATTTGGTTTTAAAATAGCGATGTACCGAAAAATCATGTAAAGATATATTTTTTTCTGATATACTGCAGAATTACGATTTAAACAGAAATGTAATATATCAAAATAATTTCCATCGATCGCCGTATTGCGAACGCTGGTGTGTTATATATTATGATACTTCAATTACCGTAAAAATTACGGAGGCTTTATTCCTTAATGCTCATTTTTTGAAGCTCAACGGTCACATCACAGTGCCAAGACACATCTTTTGAAAACTAGAAGGTCTGAACTGGTGCACCTGATAACAAGCCAATCGTGAAATGGACAATTAATTTCATTTGTGCATATGCATAGCCAAAAGAGGGCGCAATTTAAGACTAATCTTTTTTGAGTCTGCATATAGAAGTAAAATAGTGAATTTGCCAAAAACGTTTTAAGATCAAGATTACGCGGTATGCGATTTAAATCTTCAAACCATAACTACAATTGAGAAATCTGGAATAAAAGTAGAGTACTTTATTTAGTTTGTGTCTCTGATGTCATTTTGTGAGAGCTCCCTCTCTCATTTATGCATAAAGACCATCGTGAAAGAAATATCGAAATACCTCCAGGACGACGATGTATCGGTTGGGAGAGTACGCCTCGGCAACCGTGTACACTGGAGCTTCGTCAATCCACGCCACAGCTCCCGTTAGCACTAACGACACGACGAGCAGAGAATGCACGGGCAAATAGCATGCTTTGAGTGCAGTGACAAACAGAAAATTCCAATCAAAATGACGATTGAAAACAACGCAGACAATTTCCTCTGAAATCACATTTGATATCAAAAGGACCTTTGTACAGTGATTGAAATATTCGGCCTGTGAAATTTAATTCATGAATGCCATGCCAGAAATTTAAAGAAGATTTGGTAATTGGCATGGTTGAACTGGCAATGTGCAGAAGGTTTGCGATAGCTCCATGTGCAGAATTTCATTCAAGTTGTGGGTTATGAGAAGATTCGGTGGCTGACTCGGGGTTTCAACTCTGTTCGTGTACGGGGGAATGCCGGACTATGGCGTTTTTAAACGCATCCTATCATTTCCATGGCATATCGTGGTATAATAATCTACAGAATAGGAGCTTTATAATACTATAGCTTGTACACAGTTTTTGTTTTAACTCTCTTGACTCGTTAAAAATACAAGTGAACGAATTTCATATTTATGTAACATTCAAAACTTGTCCAGTGTTTTCATTTCAATTTATATATTTGTTCATTTCAATTTATAATTCTTTTCATTTCAATTTATAATTCTTTTCATTTCAATTTATAATTCAGTGGCTAAATTCATGCTCCATCCTCAGAAAAAATCTTTGTAACATTATGCAACTCGCTCGATCAAGACAGAGCACACTCACATTTTGAGTCATGCGCGTCATTTGAAAGAGTGTACACTCAAGCCTTCTATTTAAACCTAGCATGAGCAGTTTATTAGGTTAAATTATGGAGAATTATCAAAACCTGGTTATAAGCCCTCTGATAAAACAAAAGCCTTGAAAATAAAGCATCAGCAACAGTGCAAGTAAAATAACATATCCTCTTAATAGCGATCGTTTTTTGGCATTTTCCTTCACTTTGAATGTACGCAAATAATGTTTTTACAGGAGGAAAAAATTCAATAACACTGCAGCAAAAAAACAAATCCACTTTGTCAAGATTGTGAACCATTTCTGTTCAAAAAAGGTGTCTTTTCAAACATATGCTGCCACTTATGCTGATCTTGATTTAGCGGGTCACATATGGAAATGTATGTATTACGCATAATGTATAAGTAAACGTACATTTATTAAATTATTTCTTTTTAAATAACAGTATGCCTAATGACAAATAATGGTGAAAACTGCTTACCACAATTCATGGTGGTGTTCCAAAGATTGTGTCGCCGCAGAAAGTCGAACAAAATGTTAAAACTGAATATACCTTTAGAACATCCAATTCGGCAGATACGACGTGATGTGATATGGAAACTGGGTGTGAACTCATTCCTTGGTCGATTATTTTGAGCTTTGTAGCGTTCACTTATCAGAACTGGTTGGGATGTTACTGGTATCGCGCAGTACGGTTTTAACGTGGCCCGTGAAGGGGATCGATTTGTAATTAGCTTGCAGTCATGCGTGCGATCGGTTAATTGGAAATTACATTTGCTGGTTATAGTTTTGCACATCATACCGGTACGAATCACTGTGAAATTGCTTTAAATTGACACAAATATGATAAATATTCATCAGTTTGTCAGAAACAAATTGTGATCTTCCGGCTGGATTCAAACACAACATGAAACACAACACAACACAACACAACACCATAAATGGTGGGATAAAGCTAGCCAATCACAACAGTCTAGATTACAACAGTTTAATATCTAATATTCATAAACTGCTATGCAACTTTAAAGCTGCACAAGCCCGACTTTACAATCTTACGAATTCACAGTTTCTCATATAATAACGCACAATATTAAAATCATAAATCATTGTGTATGAACAGAAAAGCATGAGATAGATCACTAAGTACATGAAAAACAAGCAACTGCTCCCAAACAATGACAGTCATTCCTTGTCGGCCATGAAACAAACTGTGTGAACCAAAAACGCACATGATAATCCCTCAGACCCACGAGAACAACCACCCTTTCTCTCAACACAAAGGGATGGTTAGGAGCATTAACATCAACCGCCCACGACCGCAGGGAAATTATTTATACCCAGCACGATATGTGACAAGGGGGGACCCCCCCCCAAATGTGATGCATAAGCTATATACCCTAGGCTATTG
>JAULKO010335504.1:0-12593 GCA_032356045.1 Mediaster aequalis | reverse complement strand
CCACGATGACAATTTAGCCGACAATTTGAGTGAAAAAGAGGCAGTACCGGCTCTGGTTCAAGATCAAGTTCGCTGGCGAGCTGCCTCCATTACTTTGTGACAAACAGGCCTATCGTGTAGAAAGGAATGGCAATTCAAGGACGATTACCAGTACACAGTACTGGTAATCCTATTTATTTTTAGATTTTCGTGCCAACGGGAAGCGGACAGCCGACGACTATTTGATGCTATTATAAGATTTTTGAATCGACACGTTTTTCTGTACAATTGCCCTCAGCCCGGCCCTAAACAGATGACCCCATGATGAAGTTTAGGGATGAGGTAACCTCAGCTAGGCCCTTTCCTACCTAAAGAGAACAAAACTCCACTTTTACAACAGCACTCACCTAACAAAACATAGGTAGGCCTAGTAGTAGTAGTAGTACTAGTAGTAGTAGTAGTAGTAGGCCTAGTAGTAGGCGTACTAGTACTAGTAGTAGCTGGTGATGATATCCTCTTGAATATTAGGAAGATTTATTTTGTGGTATGGCCTAATAAGCGTGGTCATGGTAAGACTATAGGACAAGGTTTTGATTTTATGAAGGAAATTATGGCGATTGTGAAGTAGGCCTAGGACACCTCTCAGACACCTTGTTTTTGACACCTCATTTTCGTCAACGTCCAACAGTTTTCGCTGAGTGCGTTGTGCGTTTCACTTTGTCTTTCTTTTGTCCCATAATTTCCCTCATAAAATCAAAACCCTGCCCTCTTACTGCAAAATGTATGATTAGTTATTTTTAGGCGAGTCCTGTTATAAAAGTGGATTTTCGTTCTCTTACACTTACAGGAAAGAGGTGCTAAACTAGTTATACAATCGCCAAAATTATGGGGTACTAAAACTAAAACAATGACTAACATGACAAAGACAAACGTACAACACGCTCAGTGAAAACTGTATGACGTTGACGAAAATGAAGTTCCCACAATGCCAAACCTGCTTAAGCATGCTTGGAACTAGTGCGCTTTTTTAACCGAAATACTGTATTGTCAAAAAAATTTAAAACTAGAGTTATTAGGATAAAAGACAGATTGCTAGAGATTGCAAATTGTCATTTTAGAATGATAAAATCCATTTCAGAACTAAAATAACAGATGTGTCTGAGAGGTGTCCTAAACTACATTATCGCCAAGAATTTTGTCAGGAAATTTTTATGCAAAATGGGGTAGAAAATCTTTGTAGTCTAGGCATGGTAGGCCCCTAACTGTTTATTGTTTGATGTTCTTGTCACTAAGTTATACACCTATCATGCTTATCACTGCCTGTGCCTATCAATTGTTATGGTTGACGGTGTGACGGTTGTGCCTGTTTAATGCAAATTCTGCAGTACTTGTGGTGTTGTCTAACAAATTATTTGGCTCTGCAGCGCTTAAGTTCAACTTTAGCTCAGTTTAATATCATATATGAAAGAATATGACCATGAAACCTCTCAATATGCTTCCATGTACATGTAGGCCTAATTAAATATGAAAACAAACATTGGAAAGTTTCTGTCAAAATTTGCACTTTTTGTTCAGCGCAGGCATTGTACAGTTTTAATATAGACAGGCACAATCATCACCGCTACTTGGAGCTAGTATTCTGCAGGCCTTGAGTCATCCAGATGTGAACAGTTAAGGAGTTTTTACTCATTCTGATCACTAAAAGTAAAAAGCAGCCGTAAAATGGAAAATAATCGCCTTTCATATGTTGTGTCCAATCACAAATGTGATTTTATGAATAATCAGCAGCTACCTTGCAACATGAAATGTTACCAATTCACCACAAGCATACAGTCTCACCAAGATGTAGCTTTTCCTTTAATTGAAAGGTACATGTACATTACATGTTATTTTTTTTCTTTGTCTCCTTTACTACAGGTCCACAAATTCCACAATGTTATCATCAACATCAAGTCAAACCGAGTGCATCCGTGACGAGGAATTTTTTCGAGTTTTAAGCATCCGATTAATTAAAGTCTGGCCAAAAGTGGCCACTTTTTGTGGTATTAGCAATGACGAAATTGAAAAAATACGCCAGGATAATGCTGATTCTGTAGAGCAGCATCCATTTGAAATGCTAGTCCAGTTGAAGCAAAAGAAGCCAAGTACATGGGGCAAAGTTCTTATTCAAGGTCTGAAACAAGCCAAGCGAAAAGACTTAGCAGATCGCGTCAAGCAACGTTTGAAACCAGGTAACTAGTACATTTGTACATGTACATGTAGCATGTTGACATAAACAGGGTGCGAAATTAACAGTTGTCTGGCTGCTCATCAGGGCAACCTGGTGAATCAAAATGCCCCCCTGGGCAACCTACATGTAAGTAGATTTGTTGTAAACATCAGTAACCACGCTCAGAAAGATTATTTTGTAAATTTTAGGAAGATGTTTATATACATAAAAACAGCTTTAAAACCTAATGAAAACTTCATTGTCAGAGTGACCAAAGATAACTGGCAGGAGCAGGATTTGAACCTGCGACCTCCGGATTAACATACTGGCGCTCTACCCGCTGAGCTATCTTGCCCTGCATTGGTGCTCTCCCAATTTATCAGTACATGTACATGTACATGTATCTTCAGGGGGTGCTTGTGAAAACTTGTTGATTCACTCTGTTTTTCCTCTTCAAGTCATGGTCATGGCAGGAGCCATCTTGTAAACCTTGTCCAGCATTTTGGGCAACCAAACTTGACTGTTGGTTGACCTCAGTTTTAGTTGCCGATTGCCCAAGGGCAAGCAGCTAAGTTCCTTAATTTCGTACCCTGATAAATGCGGCACATAATCTCGCACTCCATTAAACCCTTACCCATTTAACAGTTCTTGGCAATGGTGTCTAGTAGTAAGATATTCCCAGAACAATATCATTTGTACTCTTAAAAAAGTTTAAAATAGCCCTTGGCTTGTGTTTAATTTAATTAAATTAAATTCATCATAGCATAGCATCCTATTATGAGCAGGCCTGAACAGGATTTTGTCAAGAATGAGCAGAATGTTACAACTGCTGAGTGTCTATGTAAATACTCAAAACAGCAAGCTTTATTTAATAAATAAGTGTTCATTCATTTATTCGTATTTATCATTCGTATTTATCATTCATATTTATATCAAATGTTTACACGGTGAAACAATTGAAGAAAAAAAATCAACATCCATTTACTAATTTTGAAATGTTGAATCGCTTAACAGAATCTGAATTTCAACAAGTAGCCTAAATTTCTGCAAATTCTGTCAGCCTGCTTCAGTGCTTTATCATCAAATCATCATTAACCTCAACCAATCACAATCCACATGAAGATCAATACATTTTTTTCAATAGCTGCTGACTCTTTTTGGGCAGAACCACATACAGTGCAGTAGCTCAGTTGACTCGGTGCTGGGTAAATTTAAAATTTTAAAACATGAAAGCATGAAAGTTTTACAAAATTAAATGTCAAGTCACACTCCTGGTACTCAACAATTTTTCATCTGTAAATATATGTTTAGATAATTGTTGCATCTTCTTCAGTCTTGATTATATCAGGCTGGATTGCAATGTGGTGTTTTGTTGCCACTAGTACTTGAGTTGAGATCAGGTATGTTAATTAATTTTGTGTGTAAACTTTGTTTAAACCCAGATGAAGTACATGTAGACACTGGGGATACAGCACTCGTCCAACTACCATAAGTGTTGCTTCGCAGACACCAGGGCTTAAAATGAACGACGGCCAGTGCCGTCGTTGCCTTTTTACTGGCCGAGTTGCCCGACGAAAAATCGCCATCTTCACGGCCAGTTTTGCCTTGCCCTATATTTACCTTGGCCGTCGTGCCCTTTTTGCAAAAACATCCACTACAATTCTTGATTTCAGTTGTTTTTACACACATTGACACTGATACACCCTGTATTTCGATGTCATGCCCGATCGGTTGTCTTAAAATCTCGCTAAATACACGTACACGTGGCCATAAACGAAGCTGAATCTTGCTTTGCAATCGATGTACATGTATGTACATATGCACTAGCCACACGTACTTCACAACAAGCTGAATCTCAGTTCGGAGTGTGCTGATACTTCAAGCAGTGACACCCCCGCCGCAAAAATAGATTTCTGTATTCGTACACTCGGATTCCAGCAGGAGTACGTACTGCAGATCTTACGTGCAAAGTCAACCGACTTGCTCTCAGTACTTGCACGCGTGGTATACAATACACATTGATGTTCGTGTACGAGGCAAACGACGATAGTCATAACACGCGTGCACGTGCGTGGCGTTCCAATTGTCAAAATGTTTTTGATGAGGACTATGACAACAAAAATCTGATTAATCAACAATGCAAGTATACTGCATGGCATAAGATAGTATTTAATATTCGCATTTAGCCTTTGAATAATGGAACAATGTTTGCATGAAGCCAGTCTGAAGGCAGGGTACCGGTATCGAGCGATTTTTGAAATATGAGTTCAAGTGTGGGTGCTACTGCATGGGGCACATAACTTCAGAATATGCCATCTGGACCAGGAGCTTTTTGAGGTTCCAAATTATATGTAGCAGTTTTTCAACTCCCTCTGTAGTAACTTCGATGGATAGCAGTTCAGCAATATTACTTGCACCAAGGTCAGGGATGTTGAGATTATCTTCGACAGGTCAGGGATGTTGCGATTATCTTCGATGGTGAAGACTGATTTAAATTGTGTGTTTAGCACCTCAGCTTTTTGTTTTGATGATGTTGCAATGCCCTGTGCTGTATTAAGAGTTCCTACTCCAAAGGTTTCTTGTTTCCGAGACCTCACAAAATTCCAAAATGGCTTGGTATTATTTGTAGATAAGCTATCGCCAACAACATCTCTTACATAGCGGTGATATGAATGGCGAATGCTACGATCGATTGAACGACGGAGTTGTTAATATTTGCATCTAGCCTTCGTGCCCCTTCTGCAGATATTATTTGGCCTTGGTGCCCTACCTACTGGCCTTGTTTTGGTGCCCTCTGTAATTTTGCTTCATTCAAGGCCAAAGTGGCCTTGCCCTAAAAATTACCAAATTCAAGGCCTGAGACACGTAGTAAGACGCTTTAACCAGTGAGGAGACTGATAATGGATGGAAGGTCCTTGCATTCACACCTAATACTAGAAAAACACCTAACAATCCATCAGGTACACATTTGTTTTTTGTTCATCATCCTGGCATGTTTTCTAATACAAGAGACTGAGATGAACTAGCACAGCATTCGAAAAAGCTAAAGTTCCTTTTTGACATCTTGGGAGAGGATAGTTTAGCAATTCATTTTGAATGTTGGGGTTTTGAGTAAACTCACAATTGTGTTCAACTAAATCATTGTGACATACAATCCATGTTATGATGACTTAAAACATATAGAATTTCTTGTTCTATTTTTTATATAATTCTAATAGAGACAACAGGAAGGACATCTCGTACTCTGCCACGAAAATCCAATGGAAATGCAAAGCGAAAACTCCTAGATGAAGACGGTAAGCATGGTTACTTAAATGAAATTGTCATTTTACATTGACATTTTTTATGTGTTGTAGGGACTCAAATCAAGTAAAATTGCTTTGTGGCTGTAACTCAATTATTTAGTGCAGTGGCTTTGAATCTTTCATTTCAGGGACTGGAGTTGAGGCCGGTTATTTTGTGACAAATTTCTACTTGAGTTGGTTCAACTCCAAACTTTCATCAAGAGTCTGACTAGTATCAATGGCTTGAGACAACTCTAAACAAAACATAACTTAATTCTTCCCTTTTGTAAAGTTTCCCTTTATTATTCACACAAGTATAATTCCTGTTCCACAAGAATAACACTGCATGTACTAATACATGTATATGTTCAATTTTACAAGAACATGTACATATATGGGTAAGTTGAGTCAGATAATACATAAACTGATCAGTGTAGAGTTCAAGCTGAGTGGAACAATGACAAATCAATCAGTGACATCTAAATGCTAGGAGGATTGATAGTCTGTTGTATGCAAGATTGGATTAAAAACTCCTTGGATTTCACCAGATAAAGTTTGCACAAACACTACTTTAACAATGGGTTGTTATTGAATCTCAATTTGCCATAATGTCCCAAGTTTTGTGTAATAGTATAATTGTTTGCTTTTGTTGTGGGGTGTATTTGTGCTTTCAGGAGGCAGCAAGGACAGTGGAGTAAGTTCTGCTAAGAAGTGCAAAGGAAATGCCAACAAAGAACCACCACCACCACAACGTAAGTTAATTGACTATTTTATTCAAACAAGTATAATTCCTGTTCCACAAGAATAACACTGCAAGTATTGTGAAAGATTCATTGCGATAGCTGTGATACAGGGGTCATGTCATGTCATGCACACCCACCCCCCCCCCCCCCCCTCTAGCGACGCCCCTGGGTACTTCTGGCAAAATACTTGCAGAGGTTAAGGAAATATCTAACATTTGATTGATTTGATCCCTTTATTTCCACTGCTAACAGGAATTGCTCCCTTTAAACCGACTGATGTAAATAAAAGATGTGCTGATGATTATGCAGCAGGGCCTTCCTCCAAAAGGCCAAAGAAAGGTAAGTGCTTGCGGGTGCGACAGTACGTTTATCGTACAGTAGAACACCACTATAACAAACATGAGATCCACACAAAATGTTCAGTAAATCGGTTGTTCGGTATTGTGAAGCATAAGTACTCAGTGCAACAATTTGGCAGCCAAAGAGGATGTTCGTTAGAGCTGAATATTGGGAAGTTGCACTGTAGTCACACATCAACCTTATACGTGCAATGTGCATTTAACATCACGTGTACATGCTATGCATGTGTTGCTATTATGCATGTGTTGCATATTATGTATTACAAATTTTAATATGAAAAATAGCCCTGATCATCCACCGCGATATTTTTCCAGCACAAGTGGACTATGAACTTCCAAATATTAATGTTTGCAAATGTGAAATGTCTGGAAACTTTGATGCTGGCAACTGCAACCGAGTCAAGTTGAAAGCCAGTTTTACTTTTGAATCTCGTAATATATCATAGGTATCAACGTAAAATTGATATTGTTTTTTAGAATATTCACAAATTTCCTTAATAAATGACATCTAGCGTTGTGTATGTGTTGCTTTTTGTTCTATATATAGTATAATAAAGTAGAATATATGTTCAATTTTACAAGAACATGTATGGGTTGAGTCAGATAATCCATAAACTGCTCAGTGTAGAGTTCAAGCTGAGTGAAACAATGACAAATCAATCAGTGACATCCGACAAAAATGCTAGAAGGATAAAGAGTCTGTTGTATGCAAGAGTGGATTAAAACTCTGGAAAAAGTTCTTGAATTTCACCAGATAAAGTTTGCACAAACAATGAGCTGTTATTGACAACATGATTTGTTATTGCTTCTCAATTTGCCATAATGTTCAAATTTTTGTGTAATACGTATAACAATTTTTTGCTTTTGTTGTGGGGTGTATTTGTGCTTTCAGGAGGCAGCAAGGACAGTGGAGTAAGTTCTGCTAAGAAGCGCAAAGGAAATGCCAACAAAGAACCACCACCACCACCACCACCACGTAAGTTAATTGACTATTATAGATGGCAGTATCAAGCAGTGAACATGCATACAAAGTGCAATGTTCCCTTGTGCACTTACACTGGGATTTGTTCAATCTCATATGAATGGTGCCCAATGTACATCTGTATGCTACAGTTTTACAGATAGGAATACTGCTATAGATATTGCCAAAACAAATTTTGTTGTATGTTTTGTGTTTTAGTAATTTATCAAGACTTTGGACAAAAAAAATGAGGCATGCCCCACCCACAAAAAATACCCCTTGCTGGCTGTGACGTCATCAGCGGTAAAAAAAAATCAAAAAAAAAAATTGCTTGCCAAATCCCTGATGTCCAGAGCCATGTGCATTGTGCAGGAGTGTGGCAAGAAATGTTTTTACCACCGATGATGCCAAAGCCAGAAAGAAGTATTTTTTTGTGGGCAGAGGCACGTCCCATGATATTTCTGGCGTTAGTCTTGATAGAACTAAAACTCAAAAATTGTATTTCTTGAGTTAAGAAACTCACAATTGTGTTCAATTAAATCATTGTGACATACAATCCATGTTATGATGACTTAAAACATATATAGAATTTCTTGTTCTATTTTTTATATAATTTAATAGAGACAACAGGAAAGACACCTTGTACTCTGCCACGAAAATCCAATGGAAATGCAAAGCAAAAACTCCTAGATGAAGACGGTAAGCATGGTTACTTTAATACATGAAATTGTCATTTTACATTGACATTTTCCATGTGTTGTAGGGATTCAAATTAAGTAAATTTGTTTTGTGGCTGTGACACAATTCTTTAGTGCAGTGGCTCAAGTTGAATTTCAGGGACTGGAGTTGAGGCCGGTTATTTTGTGGCAAATTTTTACTTAAGTTGGTTCATCTCCAAATGTTTATCAAGAGTCTGACTAGTTAAACCAATGGCTTGAGACAACTCTAAACAAAACAAAAATGAATTCTTCCCTTTTGTAAAGTTTCCCATTCTTATTCACACAAGTATAATTCCTGTTACACAAGAATAACACTGCAAGTATTGTGAAAGATTCATTGTAATAGCTGTGATACAGAGTTCGTCACGATTAACAACACAGTGCATTTTAAACATTCTAACCATTTTAAATGTTCATTTACCTTCAAACTGAAATTAATTTTCTAACTTGACCTGAACCATGCTGAATACAACAAATTTCTGTTGGGTCTTGTTGGTCTGAGCAGTGAACAAGAAATCTTTTGTTCTACAACATGCAGCTGTTGAATTCTGTTGGGTTCAGCAGGCTTCACACTTCATTACCATGCCTGAAACTTGGTTCTTGATGAAGGGGCAAGGCATTTTTTCATAGGCAAAGGGCATTTATATTACAAAATCAAATTGTCTATGGGAGTATTTCCAGGGGCATCAAGGCAAAGACCAGGGGCAACGGAGGCAATTACCTCCGTTGCCTCCGTGAATTGTCAGGCCTGTTGAATATTGTTGGATCCAGCATGGTACTCCTGGCAAAATACTTGCAGCAGGGTAAGGGTTAAGGAAGTATCTAACATTTGATTGATTTGATCCCTTTATTTCCAATGCTAACGGGAATTGCTCCCTTTAAACCGACTGACGTAAATGATGTGCTGATGATTATGCAGCAGGGCCTTCCTCCAAAAGGCCAAATAAAGGTAAGTGCTTGTGGGTGCGACAGTAAGTTTATCGTACAGTAGAACACCACTATAACAAACATGAGATCCACACAAAATGTTCAGTAAATCGGTTGTTTGGTATTGTGAAGCATAAGTACTCAGTGCAACAATTTGGGAGCCAGGGAGGATGTTCGTTAGAGCTGAATATTGGGTTAGCAATGTTTGTTTGAGTGAAGTTGCACTGTAGTCACACATCAACCTTATACGTGCAATGTGCATTTAACATCGCGCGTACATGCTATGATGACCCAATCTTTACCATGTTATAATGGCTGTGGAGGGGCCCTGCAAAGTCATTATTGACTTTGAAGAAAAAAAAGCAAAACTCTCTTTTAAATGGGATGAATATGTAACTGTTTTTATGTAATTTTTTTCTTCAATTCACACACTTACATTGGTCATGTGCACACAAATGTGTATCCACCTCCGATCGCGGACGTTCTATTGTTCCCTCATTGGTTTTGTACACGTTTTGAACTGCGGACATCGAGTGGGAATTGCGGATGATATTGTTCCCATTGTTAAACGTACGCACTTGTAAAACAGAAACACGTCCAAGAAGATCCGCGTGCATGGGTGTGCAACACCTGTGGACTACCACTTGGACCCTCGGCGGCTTGTCAGTCATAATGAACTTCATTGCATTTTGTGTGTGTACCTCATCAATTATTCTCCCCATTGCGTATCAGCTTAGAACAACCAGTTCTGATACATATGTTTTACACAATGGGATTAAACCACTCATAGTGGCCATTGAACAAAGGTTGAAACACACCCACATGACATGTGCCCTCAACCAACAGGAATAGTCATTAGTGAAACTGTCTCGGGTATTTATGAACATTTGCTTTGAACAAGCTACTATGATATTTGGGGCAAGAATAGGCTGTAAATTTCCAAATGTTTGCAAATACTCAAAATGTCTAAAGAAAAACCTTACACTGGTAAAAGATAGAGTTAAGTTAAATTGAAAGCCCATTATTTTACTTTTGAATCTCATATGTCATTGTGCTTGGGAAATGATCGAGGAGGGGCGTGGCCACTGTTAATGGACCGAGCCGAAGGCGCGAGGTCCATTAACAACGGCCGCGACCCTCCGAGGTCATTATTGACTGGTAAATAATCAGCCTATGTTACCATTTTACCCATTGATGTGACTATTAGACCCAGACGTTCCAAATACAAGTCACCGGCAAAAGAAAAAAAAATTAAGGAAATATGATGTGACCTACATTGTTTCATGCTGTAAAAAATAATTTATAAACATGCGTGTGAAAGGTAAAAGTGATCTTGTGCATTGCGTAGTGTGTTTGGCATTATACACGATGCATTTTGCGTGCTGACGTACGCCTGCATGCAAAGGATTTTGTTTGTTTCTCCAAGATTGTATTGGTCACGTGATATTCAAACGACAAAATGATTGGAAGATACTTATGAGTGGTGTTGGGTCAATTTGCCATACAAAATTTGTGTAATTTGTATAACGTCATTATTTTATGGGATATACTTTCAGGAGGCAGCAAAGAAAATGGAAGAAGTTCAGCTAAAAAGCACAAAGGAAATGAACCACCACCACCACCACCAACACCACCAACACCACCAACACCACGTAAGTTGCTTTACCATTATTGCATTATCAAACGGTGAACAGGCATGCTCTTTTTGTATGCACTTAAGTGCAATTCATCTCTCTGTATTCATCCACTTTGAATATTGTGAATGTATTACAATATATGTTGCATTCATGTACATTAATTCAATCCGAAATTGATGGTGTAGTAATACTGTACACTGCTTTTCAAAAAAAAAGTACATACCTATACAGGGTTTAGTCAGTCTCCTGAATTGTGTTCTAGCCATTTTTGTTATAACAAAATACATGTATTTGTATAAATATCAAATAAATGACAATTAAAAAATCAGAATAACTGAATCAAAGATAAAATCAAACCTTTTAGAGTATGTAAGTGTATTAAAAAGTATAATATAAATACATTTTTGTGAAATAAAAATCCTTTTGTGTTCCTGTTAATTAAACAGGCACCCATTGGTACTAATGTTCTTGTGCATACAAAAAACAGTATAATAAATAGTCATGTTGCATTAAGTCACTGGTGTCTGTTTAAAAACAAAATCATTATCCTCCCCCCCAAAAAAAAAGAGTAACAAATACATCATATACTCTTTATGGTCTTTGAAATCAAATCTAAATCTGATATGACAGATTTACTGAACATCTCAAATTACTGCTACCGGTAAATCAAACTCAAATACAGCGAAACTGTGTTTCATTTTTGTATGTTGCTTTCACGAATACTGTACACATACAAAGAAAAACAGGAAAAAAACGGAGGTAGCATGGGCTCAGAGCAATTATCCATTCAAAATGGATATTATGGGAGTTTAAAGCTCACTTCCAGTTTTTGTTGAGCCCATGATGCATTCAGTGGTGCATGCAAATCATGTATTAGGTTAATGATGCACAACACAGCCAGAAAAAAGTGAGGTTGTCTACAGGTACTGCAAGTTTTCACAAGACTGAGACCATGTGATACGGAGACCAGAAACGCTGACTTTGACATGGGCGCATTGTTGTTATACTGGCCTACCAATGCCACTTCCTACAACAGGGGGATTCTCCTGGAAAACTGCCCAGAATCAGTCTACCGTAATACTCCTATACAACGGTTCTTCAATCCATTTAAAATGTTTCTCATTCTTTTCCTACGTGATAATCGTTCCTTCTGACTCCAAGCTTTTATATTCTCCACAGTTTATATGCCTTTTTTATTACTACCTATTGTTTTATGTATTTACATATTCTCGCCGTGAAAATCATGCCACTGATGCCAGCACGGCGCTAAACCCAAAACTCACTCACTCACTTCTACAACAGGAGGTAATAATGTATATTAATATTTCTCTGTTCTTTCCACAGAGGAGGCACCTTGTGGTGATTGTATTGCCATTTCAGATTTGACCCCGTCTACGTCGCTGCAAGATTCACATATTGTAGTTTGGCTAGATCACCTCATTCAGGGGAAAACAAAAATTCAAAAAGGCAATGGAAATTATTACTTCCAGTGCTTCTTAAGAGATAGAAGCAAAAGATCTATTTATTTTATCTTTTTTAGTAAGCTACAGAAAGATTGTATACCAATATGGCGTATGATTAAGCAGGCAACCAAAAAAAAGAAACTTTACATGAACGACCTGGAAGTGTGCAAGGAGAAAGATAAGTATTACGAACCAGGTAAACGCACATGTATGCTGAAAGGTAACGAACATTCAGAAATCGGATGGTACTTTGACTACACAAAAAACTCATCTTGAGATGTAACAAGCTGTAACCCCCCCACCCCCACACCC
>JAULKO010335293.1:0-12599 GCA_032356045.1 Mediaster aequalis | reverse complement strand
TCGTGTACAAAACCAATGAGAGTCCTTCCAAAAAAGTTAGAGTACAAACAAAAGAGGAACAATAGGAGGTCCACGATTGAAGGCGTTTACACACTTGTGTGTGTGTGTGTGTGTGTGTGAGGGGGGGGGGGGTTCATAGAGGGCGCAATGTGCGTGCCTCTTTCACTATCCACTGTGCTGTATTTATCCGGTTTTTGATTACCATGTTATTAATCCTGATTATTTTCCTTGTTTTATTTTATTCTACATATGCTAATTTTTTTAATGTGTTTGCTTGTTCTTTGTTGTTTTTATGTATGTTCTATTTGTTGTCTCTGTCTCTTGCTTATTTTCGCTTGTATTGTATGTTTGTCTTTTTGTTTGTTTGACTCTTTGTGTTTGTTGTTGGCTGTCTAGTGTTTTGTCTGTCTGTTTGTCTGTCTTTTTGTTTGTCCTTTTCCGTTATAATACTTAAATTGTGCTATCGTAGTTGGAGAGCCTCTCGACAAGCCGTACAGCTTTTTAGGTAATCCTTGAGGCCTGCGTATGGTACAATTATTATTTTTTTTCTACTAAGTTTGTCCAGGTGTTTTTGGTCCATTTTGTCTGGTTGTGTTTGTTTTGTTGTGCGTCTTTTCTTATAACTTTGATTCTTATATAATAATTGTATTGATATTTATTGTACTGTACAGTAGTAAATTTATTTGTATGTTGCCTGTAATATAATCTAATAAAAAAAATATAAATAAATAAATAAATAAATCATCTGTGATGTATGTCATTGTTAACATCAACATTCTAACGTCAGCATGTAAGTCGAATTCGTAGTTTATAGTATCTCTCTTCTAACTTAGCACTATCCGCTGTTCTGCACAATATGCAGCTGGTTACTTCCAGTTTCTTGAAACAAGAAAAAAAACTCATTTTAAAACGAGCCTACTTGCTGTCTTCAAGTATGCAGCACTGTCAGTGTCGACGAAAAGAGAGATTAAACAATCCGAGAGATGCTTGAGATTTGACTGCTTACGATTCATCGTTGGCGAGGTTCCTCAGGAACCGGCCGCTCCCCGCCTCGCCGCTGGGGAAGCGCACGTCGTGCCGAATGTTCCAGCCGGGCGTCTGTATCAGGTCCCGGAGGCTCTGCACGAAGGCGTCGGAGTCCTCCCCCTCGCTGGCCACCACCGAGAAGTTGAACCAGGCGTTGCGGTGAAGCAGGCTCTTTATGACATGGGCCTGGTTGGTCACCGAGACATCCAGGCGAAGGAAGAGAGGGTGCACCTCCTGCAAGGACAACGAGACATAGGACTTTTCAGTGACTATGTGACAATGACATGTGCATTGACAACGAGAATGACAACGACAGTAGCGCCTTTTTTTTGTAACAGATTTACGTACCGCCCTTGCACGGCAATCGACGAGCCTTCTCTTTGTATAATGTATTTAGCTGCCTGCACCACTGCAGTTCAGGGCAATTTCTTTAGTGGCGGCGTTAGTTTGTGGCGCCAATTAAAAGTGCTGTACCCCCGTGCGTTAATCAATGGACCTTTATCCAGGAATGGACATGACCTCCGTAATAAGATTCCAATTGATATTTTCCAAATTCCTTCTATTGAAGCATATGTGCCGCAACGCCTAAACATGCTTACGGGTTCGGATCAGGTGTTGACAGTTGTAATCGACGAGCACTTGGAATGAAGAACCCTCCTATTTGAAGAGAGAACTCAAAATTATGGATATCCGAATCTTATATACATACAGTCGCCGACTGATTTCGGCAATAATTATGACGCGCGCTCGAAGACAAGCAACTGACCCCAAGGCTCGTTTTGAACCATTTTGTTGTCTCAGTTATTCTGAGGTATTTGTTATAATTTGTAAGAATTTCAACAAGAATTTTCGGAAACAATGCGATGAGTATATTGCCGTCGTGATGTGTGGCTTAAGCGTAACACGTGTAGGAATCTTATTATCCGAAAACCAACCGGCCGAATTCTTTACATCAAAAAGCTTATAATTTTGGTTCAATATAGTTATGGTACTATGCACTTTGCCAAATTATTCCGTCCGGAATGCTTTCATATTGAAGAAAAGAAGAAATGTATGTATATGCATGTGATATCCAACGATGAGTCAGATCACCACTATCGAAGTTGTTTTCAATGCAAATCGAAGTTCCTAATGGAAATATTTGGGAAGGGTTTCAACGCTGGTGTCTCGATATGTTCAGTCTCCGTTGCCATGAAACTTCCACGGGTTGTGTATCAAAACGTTTTCTTTAAAATCAGATAGTTGAAACAACAACATGAAAAGTAAATAGTGGATATTGCCTTTAAAATAAAAATGCATTCTTAATATCCTGTCATTTATAGAGAGACCTTTCATGACGTTTGTAAATCGGCTTTTGTCGCTTTAAACCCACGTCGTCTCCGGAATATGCAAATGCATCTCCGTCGAGATTTCAATAATCTTACTTTGAAAATGCGTCGCCATGGCAACTTGCGATCTTCCCGTATTATAAGCCCGTCGTCGCATTTCGATTTTGTTTGTTAAAAGGTGATACACATACACATTGGCAGAAGAAGAGCGCGCGCGAGAGAGAGAGAGAGAGAGAGAGTCAACCCGGGAACGAATCGATTGCAGCCATCGTGCGCGCACGTCACAAAGAAACTACCTTGGGGTCATATTTTGGCGGGAAGATAATTAGAGCAATTCAGGCCTGCATGGTATTTCCCGCGTTTTGTTTGGGGACAAAGGCATACAGGCAAGACGTGAAGACCCGGGACAGTACCAGTGGTCTTTATCTTTTCCCCTCTTTTCTCTCTCCCTCCTTTGCTGTGTGGACACGTGTGCAAAGGCTGATACGTCACTGTCGCCCATGGCCGGAGAGAGACGAAATAAATGAGGTTTCCATTTTGCCACGGGCAACTTGAATGAGAAATACATTTCCGCAGGAAGTTGCAAGATACGGAGACTCAGACACACATCAAATCTTCAAAAGGACAAGACCCGACCCTTTCGGAAAACAACAACATTGTATTGACACTTACGGGAAATACATCAAACTGATAACGGCCAAGGGCGTATCCGGGTTTTTGGATTGGGGGACGGGGAGTCTAAATTTCAAAATTCACTGAAAAGGTAACTCCAAGGTTTTTTGTTTTGTCCGGAGAATATTTTGAAAAGCCGTGGGGGAGTACCGGTTACGAAGACGTCGTACTTTCTATACATGTCTCATCACATTATCGGAATGCACAACAAAAACTAATCGTCCGTTCGTTTCTTTCTTAAAAAGGCAAAGACCCGGTGGGATAGCTTGTGACCTGAACCCCCCCCGCCCCCGAGCAGCTGGATATGCCACTGCATTGCAAGGACAACTATTGCGAAAGTTCAAGCTACTTTTGCTGCTATTGCTGCCGCTGATGATGGGTGTGAATTCTTTTTGTTTTAACTAATCCGAAATTAACAGTTTGATGCTACCAATAAGACTTCGATCAGTACCAAAGTTGTCAAAGCTTTCTATCCGATGTCTTAATGTTTATATTTAAAGTTATGTTATTAAGCTATTGACTATAAGGCATTTTTGATAAATGATAAAACGGTAATTATGTTTATGAACCGATGGCTTTTACTCTGGCACATAATCACTAAACGATTCCAGACCTTTGAGATTTTGCGCGATTTTACTAAGGCTGCGTAATTGTCTGATTTTGTGCACGTTTAAAGAGGATGTAGATTGCTGAGAGAAATCTGCGTCATTTTATAGCTTTATGTAGATTAGGGTTTATACAATAAAACAAGCGTGAAATAATAAAAAGGTTACTTTTGAGAGCTGTTCTTATCAAGTCCCGTCTGGCGTGCTTGTGCCATTTGGCTAAAAGTCGTCGATGGGGGCAGCAAACAAATATGACGTCATATTACGGCTTCTCCTTTTGTGCCTAACACTAGGTACAAAAGGGAAGCCGTAACATGACGTCATAATTGTTTGCTGCCCCCATCGACGACTTTTAGACAAATGGCACCAGCGCGCTAGAGGAGACTTGATAAACAGTAAAGAAAACAGCTCTAAAAGTAACTTTTTCATTATTTCAAGGCAGAAACAATTGCCTGTTTTATTCTAGTATGCCCTAATCTACATAAAACTGAACTCATATACAAAAGTGACAAATGTAGTGCGGATGATATTTTTGTGTATACATTGTAACCCCCATAATTTAAATATGTAGCGCCCTCAATCGTTGCAGAATATTAAGTCATCAAAGTGCTTACCCGAAATTGGTGTCTTGTTCATCAAGATGGGTGAGCACTAGTCATTTTTGTTTTCGAATCATTTTCTTCTATCTCAACGCCATGCAGTACTTAGCTTTAATTTTAAGAGTGATCAAAGACAATTCACAAGAGCGGGGATTGAATCTGTGACCTTCGGAACACCATACAAGCACTCTACCTACTGAACTATCTTGCCCCGTGTTGGCGGTTTCCCAATTTGTCAGTATCTTTGTTCAGGGGGCGCTACTCATGCCGTACAGCCAGGGATCACGGCCAAATTGAGCTTGATTTTGTGTGCTAGACTATAATATGTAGTTGGACATGATTTCAATGGCTGTGTAAACACGATTTCAATGCGACTCTGGTCTGATTTAAATTAAGCTGATGGTACTGGAAATATTATGCTATGTATTCAGGCTTTAATTTCGTCAAAACGGAACGTTATCATTCCACAGACATTATAATTGGGCGCCATAACCATGTTTGTACCCATGCACACTTCAGACACGTTTAATCCGAAGATGATGTCTCGAATTCGTCAAGACGGTTTAAGAAGACCATGCAATTCGTGCCAATGCACAGCATTGGAGGTTTGTGATTATGTATATACATGATGTAGGATTTTGACATGATATACCTTTCCCGGCCAATTTATGGATTTAATAATGAGTCGATATTGTGGCTTTGACTACGTTCTGTCTAAAATGCAGAACGAATTTCCTGTTGATGATTACTTTACTTGTGAGTAATTATTACAGGCAGAGCATTCGGACAAATCTGTGTCACACAATCTATATACGTGAGATCTAAGACGGTCACTGTCTTAAGACATTAGGGCCCCTTGGGGTCGGGAGAGCACATCTCCCGTTGACCTCTTTGCATGCTGCGGTCGGCCAAATGGCCTTCACGATTCAGTGACATCAGGAGCGGTGCAAGCCGCCGTCGGACCGTCTCCCCTTCGGCTTCCCGCATTCGTGTTTGGACATAACCCGTCCACCTTATGTCACTCCCGTAAAGAGGCCCACGGGACCAGGCTGCCGCAACGTATATACGAGATATTGACTCGCTGACGGTGTTATTGCCAGAGATCCCCCCCCCCCACCACCAACGAAGGGCGTCGTCGCCAGCCGTTCGAGACTGCTCATCTTGTTGGCACTTCTTTCCGCGGTGTCGCTCGCTCGATGTTTGCTCATTATCTGGCTTATTGCTTGCCTGCCGGTCATCCGCAGTTATTGCTCCTACGTCTCGACTCACCTGGACCATCTTGCTGGACTGTTGATCCCTCCGTGACAATTTGGATTTTGTTTTTTCTTTCTCCTTCGTCCTCCGAGCCTTCCGCGTGTCCCCGCGAACGGTTAGTTTATGCCAGACGTGTCCGGGGAGACAGTCATCGGCAGCAAGTAGAGAAAGCCGAAAGTGCGGGAATATTGAACTCCAGTCACAGGCAGTTGTAGATACAGGCTTCAGGACCAAACGCAAATGCCCACTTCACATCGATCTGGGCTTTGCTTTTCAAGCAACTTGAGGGCTGCTGTCCCCCTCGTTATTAAGGTTGATAGTTTGGGAGAGATGAGTATCGACATGCCCAATCCCGTCTTAAAGTTGGAAAGGCCAAGAGACCTTTTGAGAGAGGCCCCGACGCATGTAGCTTATGAGGTCGTTCTTCAAAGGCTCATTCGTCGTCAGCGCGGGATTTGTGATCCCGTGACTATCAAAGGGTATTTGTGAATTGGTTAGTTATGGTGAGAATAAATTACATCAAACGAGATCTAGTTTGGTACACCATAGTATAGCCAAGATGTTTAATGTGATAATTTTGTCTAATATTAGGACAAAATATATAGGACAACAAACCAGAAATAGCACATTTCTGTATAATTACAGAAAACTTCGAAAACAGTAAAATCTATTGTATTTTTTTCATTTTTCAACAGAAACACCACTGTAAATATAGATAATTTTTACAGTGTACTGCGCTGTGTTCAAACTGAGAAAATGTATTCTTCTCGTGAAAGGTTACCACAGGGCACGTATAAATGATGTTTTCACCGAGCATACTATATATTACAGCCAATATCACGCTCCTAGACTCTCGCATGTCAGAAAATATGAAATAGTGCAATTTTGGTCGTATTCGTAGTCGCTGATAACAGGCCGGAGGGCTCCCCTCTCAAAGCGCACAAACATGCTTGAATTGACTTCATTTTACACAAGATTGAATATCGTTACACTACAAGCAGTTACCCACAGAACAGTAATCGAAATTTCTTTGCCATGAGGATAAACGCCTGCTGCCATTGCAAGAAATAAATCTCCCCAGTCCACTGGGGACGCAAACTTCAATTACAAAATGCATTGGAGAAATTGAACCTCGTTTTATTCTATACCTTTCAGACCGTATAGCTTTCCCCTATAGATTGTTTTTTTTTACGTACGTCTAATGATGATTGCATGCTGGTATAATTGTAGCGTATTGTAGGTCAGTGCGTGGTTGACTGTACCATCAATATATGCCTACGGTCCCCTGCCTATATTTGCCCTAAAATGCCATCCAACGAACGCAATAATTAAATCAAAGATGTCAAATTATTCCCATTAATGCATGCTTGGTTTCTCCCCATCTGACGGAAAAGGGTCACGTTCACGTGCACAGGATTCGCACTTGGTTTCAACTTCAACAGCTATAGATTGGAGACTTTATCCTTAAATTCACTTCCAAGAAATAATACCTGTTTAAGACTTCATGATGGCGTTGCCATTCCGCAGCGTTTTGCACTGTTTTGTTGAACGGTGTATTTAAATTTCACCGTAAAATCCGTATAATGTATATGGATGTAGTACCGTGATGAAAAACACTATTTTAAACGCTTTCAAATGTGGATTATTATTTGCAGCTGTGGTAACACGTTTTTGAACTGAGGATCTGAATTAAGGAAATGTTCAGAAATCAGAAATCAGAAGTCAACCATTTAAAAAAAAAATCTCCGATTCCCCCGCCACGCATCCCCATGCATACACTTGATAATTGTATGTAGCAGTCTATCATACACACTCTAAATTATGTTGTATGGGTAAATTTTGGAGATAAAAAACAGCAGTTCTTCAAACTCATGCACTATGTGGCCCTTAAGCTCAATGTTTGCCATTCTTTAAACAACTGCTGTGACTTGTTACGCCCCAACTATAGCATCTGGTTATGTTTGTCTGGCTCAAAGAAAGTCTCGTTGGTTGGTTGGTTGTTTGGTTGGTTGGTTGGTTGGTTGGTTGGTTGGTTGGTTGGTCGGTCGGTCGGTCGGTTGGTCGGTCGGTTGGTTGGTCGGTTGGTTGGTCGGTCGGTCGGTCGGTCGGTCGGTTGGTTGGTTGCTGCCTACTCCAGCAGTTCCCATCACGCCTGCTGCGTCATTGGTCCGCTGCGTCATCGGTAAATTCACTGTCAATCGGGTTGCCAACGAAAAACCGTAAAAATTTACGGTCAAGCGTAAAATTATGGACGGTTCAATACTTTTAAAACATAAGAACGGGTGCAGCCTAAGCCCACGATGTGATTCATGAATGAAATGGGAACTAAACTTCACGGGAATAGCACGGAAATAATGCATACTGATTACTGTACAGGGTGCCCCCCCCCCCCCAAAGGGTAACCCACAAATAAAGGGAAAATATGAGCAAGCTATGTACATAATGACCATTATTATGGTTTAATCATAAACTAGGGGTAATAAGCTTTCCATTGATATCTCGGATCTGGTCATGCATCACTGACCCCCGTTGTCTTGAAATGGTATAGGCATCAGGATGGACTGTTACGTTGGGTTGTGAATTTAGTTACTGTTTTAGGTTGTTCAGTGTTTCCTTCAGTAAGAGTCCAGTGGATTGAGAAATGACAGTCTGGAAAATTCAAGTTTGCAGGATGGATATACTAACAACTGAGCAACGAGTGTTTGTGGTGAAGAAATATCAACATACAAGAAGCTATCAAGCTACTCGGGGTGCGTTTAGAGAAGTCTTCCCGTGAGGGTTCCTCCAACCAAGAAAACGATTTGGGAAAATGTGAGAAAATGTCAGGGCCAAGGGACAAGCCTATAAGTCGGAACAAGGGCCAATCAGGGAGACCACGCGGACTTTGTGTTGAAAGGGCAGAAGGACACGTGGAGGGAGTTGGTGCGCAAGGTGTTGAATCATGAACGAACAAAAACACCAGTTGAAAGAAAACCTGTTTTGTCCGTGTTTTTCTAAGTTAAATCATGTTTTGTTAATGTTTCCATAAGTTTCATCGTGTTTTCTTCATTTGTTCACAACTACAATGTCCCTTGATCCAACTCGATCGTCTTTGTCTGGATGTGCTCGTAATGTATTACGTCGAACTGTCCCAATCAAGTTTTTTACGTACCATTTTCAAGACAATTGAAGTCAGTGATGCATGACCAGAGAAAGGCATCCAATATATCAATGGAAAGCTTATTATCCCTAGTTTATGATAAAACCATAATAATGGTCATTATGTACATAGCTTGCTCATATTTTCCCTTTGTTTGTGGGTTACCTTGTTTTGGGACACTCTGTACATTACTTAGGGTGTACAAATGCTACGAGAGCCTAATGTACATGATTACTTTATGAATAGCGTGTTTTGGATTTGTATCAAGTTCATTTTATCACGCCATGATGAAGTCATGGCTTGCCATCCACGATATCTGAACACGAAAGGCGATGTCATGAGACTGTTCAAGTGTGTTTGATAAAAAAATAAAAAAAATAATGAAAGTTTGACAGAGGAATTTCGTTGAAAATTACATATTGTGGTCAGGAAAGCGTTTTTGGACAAAAATCCGCAATTTTCACGACTTTTGCGCACACAAATTTCCTTATTCGTGATTGGATATTTACATGAATACATCACATCACTATGCTACAGCCCCGGATATTGCGTGAAGCCCAGCATGCAATGCAATAACAAATTTATTTCCCGTAACACGTCATTTTTCTGTATGGTTGAAGCAATAACGGTATAGAAAGCCGTAACATTTACAGGAAATCCACTGTTTACGGGAATTTTTTTACATTGTAGCTTGTGTACAGTCAATATACTACATGGATTATGGAACCACGTAACCCAGTACTTTGAAAAAAAAATATGGAATTGGAAAACAAAATTCAAGACTAGGCAGATATACATATTCAGGGTCTGCCACCTACGCGGAAAAGATGTGCGGCCAAACTGCAAAAGCCGTGGTGTTGAAATTATAGCAGTGCCGTTGGTTTGATTCCTCTAATGTGTTGATTACTGGACAAGTATTGGAATTTCATACCTGCCCACCTGCGCAATGTGAACATTCCGACACTGCGCGGGAGAACGCTTCACTCCGCGGCTGGTAAACTGGTCGAAAGATCGTCGCCTGGCTGCGAAGTGTCGTTTTACGACCGGGCAGAGTCCTTTCGCAGGAAGCAAGACATCCTCGACCTCTCGTCCCCTCTCTTCGGTGGGAAGTCGCGATGTTTAAACGGCTTCGAAGATGAGACTTCTGTTTACACGCGGGCCACGGCGCGGAGATCATGTTATGTGGGGTAATTTGGTTAGCGTCGATGGGGGGAGCCGGTCGGGTTCCGGACCCGGTCGTGACTTCATGTCGAAAGGCTAGTGCCGTTCCGATCCGCGGTGGAGGATTTGTGAGTTTAATTGCGCCCGGGCACGGTTGCTGATCGGTTCTCCTGCCTGGATGTTGTCCTAGGGAGGAATGATGATGTACAAATGACGCACGAGGGAGAGGACGCAGAGAAATGGGGAGGATGATTTTCTGAGTGCGTGTTCAGAGTCATATTTTGTACGGCCTTCGTCATGGAACGAACCAATCATGCAGAATGCTGATGTATCTATTTCGTAACGACTCAGTTTAAAGGACATCCCCCTGGCCCTCGAAATAGTACATTCTCTTCATGACGCAAATTGAATCCACTGTCCCTGACTGCATCAGCAGCTTCCCATCTGCGGAAATTTACCCAAGGGGAGAAGGATACTGGTAAAGTGCGCCGGTTTTTTTTCAATACGTCTTCGTCCATTAGAGAAAAGGGTTCCAAATTCGGTTGGGGCTTAAGTCTGTTGGGTATATTCAGGATACGTGGAATTTCCCGTAGCAGCTGTAAATCACGGGTACAAATCGAGCGTCAACGGGAGAGAGCACGTGGGAAATCTAGGAAAGTAATATTGGTCTGCATACAAAATCCGCCACCAATCTCAAACCACCGACAGGAGAAAAGCAAAAAGGCAATCATGTGAAAAACGTACTTATAACCAAGCTACGTTGCAGGCAGTGGCGCACCCAGGATTGGACTTTGGGGAGGCTCACCAATTTCTTTCAAAGATTTTCTAAAGTTTGTCAAAAAAATTAATTCGAAAAGCGGGGGGAGGGGGAGGGGAGGTAGGAGACTCTTTTGACTTGGGTGACGCAATTTAGACCCTGCATTAAACTACTCGGAAATACGCCACATAGTTCTGCCGCCGCCAATTCGTGCGACTAAAAAAAAAAATCGACAAGCTCTTGGGGGAGGGGGGCTCAAGCCCCCCGAGCCCCCCCCCCCCGGGTGCGCCACTGGTTGCAGGTATAATCGATTTTCAGCTAAGATGTTGTGTTTTTACTGAAAATTAGCCACATTGTGCTCTTATATTTTAACAAAAGCAAAGATGAAAATCGACAGTTAAAATGAAGAATTTAAAAATTCTTTTTATAAAAGGAAGCTGCACAAGGAAATGAAATCGGTGGGCTATTTGATTATGACGCTTTTGGCAAACGGTCATTATCTTAATCGCCCTCTCGACTCTCGTGATCTGCGAACTTAAGGAACTTTTGATTGTCAGACCGTTGTGGCCATTTTTGTTTTGTGTCGCATTCCCTTGTGCAATTCACATCCAAGATTTTGGGATACCCAATATTTCTCAAGCAAGCAATGCACGGGTATACGACACGAAGGAACGCATATAGCTGGAGATGAGCCATAAACGAATAGATCGAGATGAATAGATATACATGTGTAGGCATAACTGAAGGCATGTTTTAAAACTACAGAATGGTGGGGGGGCAGGGATAGAATCCAAGATGACGTATCTCCCCAGGTTACCTCTATCGAGCTGGTCATTGCCAAGCACGGCACACTGCAGCAGCGCGCCTGGGGCCTCGTTCAAACCCGGGAAGGAGATCCGTATCACGGCACACCCGTGCACGGCTCTACCGCAGATTGCTCCCCGGCACCTTATACGTCTACGGACTCTTTGAGATGCAGCTTACGGGATTAACTCCCCTCCTTGCCAGAGCAATGCCACTCTCCTTAATCCTCTCCTGAAAACCACGGCGCGTCTTAGAATAAGCCCAGTTTGTCATCTCATCGTGCGATATTAGCTCCCTCCTTCAGCCAGCGTTTTGTAAACCCTGCACTGTGCGACCCTAGTACTATAGTGCTCGAGATGAGTTTAAAAAAAAAAGGCACGAAGCTGGCATAAATTGTTTGTAACTGACGTAACGTTGGGTAGCCCTTTCTCAGTCAACGAAACTCCGCTGACGTTCTGTGTTCTCTCAACAAACACGTATCCAGACAACGGGTCCTGCAATTGATCGGTAACCCCTTTTAACATTCGCTGACGGGGAGAAGCATCAAATAAACGGGGGGAATCACACCTCGAAGAGCCGCTTTTCAACGAGGACTGCGACCTCTCCCAGATTAAAGGAAACTTTGACAATTTGGTAATTGAATTTCTTCCTGAAGAGACTGGCTATCCTCGGCGTTAAGTCTGTGCCTTAGGGGTATGGTCAACGCTTATTCTGAGTGGAAAATTCAATAATTTCCGTTTTCGGGGTCCACATATTGTATTTCCTCTGATACCCAGTATTCTGTTTCCACTCGTGACTGTCATGATGCAGTTTAAAGGGACAAAACAAAATTACATTTCGAGTATTTGTTTCTACTGAGAGTGAGTGCATGTTTCCAATTAGCCAGTATAATAGAAGGAATACCTCAGGAGCCAACTTTGAAGTGCATTAGAGACACTGAAATAAAAATCCTATCCAAAGATATTTTGTGCAGATATCAATTCCTCCGTACAATGTTAAACATAATTAAATTCCTGTTTAGACTTGAAATACGGATTAAGTGTTTGGTTTTTGTACTATTCACAATGTTCATGCCACTTCCTGACATACGAGGGCGCTGTTGCTGTGATGTTAGTCTGGTTCCCTGACCAAAGATTCCCTGACGACTTGATAAATCTTAGGTCAGGTATCGCCCACAGTTAAAAATAGAGCATGACGCAACATGTCACGGGTCACCCGTCGGATAATCGGGCACGAATCTATTTTAGACGTGTA
>JAULKO010335075.1:0-12604 GCA_032356045.1 Mediaster aequalis | reverse complement strand
AATACACTTGTTGGTGCTGGAATTAATTATCTTGGCAGTGTTGTGGCTTGTCCTACTGAATTTGAAAAGAAAATCAGTAATGCTATTTGGAAGTTTTTTGGGTCTTATAGATATTCACAGTAAAATTATGAGTCTCAAATTACAATGGCTCGTTCGGTATGGCACTGCCAATGGGATGTGTAAAGTATTCTTTGATTATTGGATTAATAGAGCCAGCGGGAATTACAAATTAGGGTGGTACATTTTTGGTAATCCTCGAGTTCGCCCTGACACAACCACGTTTTACGTTGATGTTATCCGTGCTTTTTATTTAGCCGGGGGAAAGGTTAATGTTAATTGTTCATGTTTATTCGAAGCTAGTAGCTTCCCATTGTATAATAATGTACATGTCACTGTTGATAATACCACCTTTCAGAGTAATGTTCTTAGAAATGCTGGGATCTTCCTCCTAAAAGACCTTGTGCGTAATAGTAAATTAATGTCGTTCCGTATCGTTGCTCGCAAATGTAAAATTCTGAATATTACTGCGGGAAGAATTATGGCCAAAATTACCAGAGGTATCAAACCTTCTTCAGTTGATAAAATGAGACAAGGTTCTCCTAATCATGTTTATAATTGGCTCACTGTATCCGACTTTAAGGACAACCACGATCCACTACGGGAGACAAATACTAAGGTCAACTATAGACATTTTAAGTTTCGGAAATTTATTGAACCCAAAGCCCAAGCAAAATGGTTAAAATTTTGAATATTTCTTATTTAGAGTGGCCGCTTGTTTGGAAAAGATGTAATGATAACTTCCTTTTAGACCCTGATGACAAACAGTTCTTGTATAAATTAAGACACCGCATTCTTCCCACCAAAGATGTTTTGTACAGAATAGGTAAAGTTAATGATATCATTTGTCCTCTTTGCAAAACGGAGTCTGAATCCCATGAGCATCCATTTATATCTTGTTCATGTACCTTGGAATCGTGGATTTTGTAAAACTTTTATTGAGAAAGTATACTGGAAACAAATGTTTTCATCTCAATGATTGTGACAGAATCTTGCTCACAATATTCAACCTGTTCAAGCTGTTATTGTTGCAAAATATGCTTAGGCAGATTTGGATCACCAGGTGTAAACTAGCCTTTGACAATTACTCGTCTGCTCTATAGATGTCGACATCATCTTTCAGTATAAAAGAAATTAAGATCGTTCCTTCTTTATGAGAAAACGAGACTGAGCAGCGACAGCTTTAAAAAGTGTTATGCCAGAAATAGTGTGCTGTGTATAGTCTGGGCTAAAGATCAGGTGATATTTGATTATTGAATTGTTCTTTTTAGTCTCTTTTCCCTGAGTTTGATTATACTTTAGTGATTCTTCCCTTCCTCGTAGTTTTTAAATGTAAATATTCCGTGTATATTGTAAATATGTGATCCGCTTTATTTCCTCTGCCCAATTTCTTTGTTATTATTGCTAATTGATGTTGCTTTGTAATATAGATTAAATAAATGGAGTCTTGGAACTCCACTTGAAACAAAAATAAATAAATAAATAAATAAATAAGTTGGTCTTTGTCTGGGTGTACCCCACAATAGAACAATAGAAGAGGACAAAAGAAGTACCCCACAAGTCGGTGTGTAAGGATGTACTTGTATACGTATTCTAACCGTGGACCTTGAACAATAGAGGACAATAGGGTCCACGGTTGAGAAAAGGTCCACGTTTGAAAATCGTGTACAAAACCAATGAGGGTCCTTCCAAAAAAGTACAAACAAAAGAGGAACAATAGGAGGTCCACGATATATAGAAGGCATATACAAGTGTGTGTGTGTGTGTGTGTGGGGGGGGGGGGGTGATCAACAATTTTGTTTGGGAAATCACCCAAAGGATTTCCGCCTGAAAACTATTTTGAAAAGCGGGAGTGGGGAGGTCAAAGTATAACGTTTGGGTACTGTTCAAAACAGGCATATCACATGCAGCTATTGGTATTACGCGCAACTTACTGCCTTTTTAATTTACGTTTTTGCGTTACCGTTTGCAAATACGCTTAACGCGTTCATTTTAAACTATACGAATATTCACCTTGCACTTTCTATTGAAATGATATTCTTGGTTCTGCATGCATGTCTTATTTGGTTCCAAATTGGGGGCTATATTGCAGGTAATTGATTTCCATAATTTTTAATTTTTACTGAAAAGTAGTCATATTGTGCTCTTATATCTTTAAAAGGGCAAAAATGAATATCCATAGTTTAAAATTAATGTATTGTTTACTTTGTATGGCGGTATTAACTGTCTGTGGGGATAAAATCATATGGCCCATCCCCCGGTCAGAAAGTGGGGGATATATCCCCCACCCCCACCTACCCCCGGGGTTTACGCCCATGACAAAGCTGGAAGACGAGGAAAGTAGCCCTGTGTTGACCTGAATCCTCGTCATGCGCCAGCCGGGTCCCCACGTATACTCTTTACAACATCTGTGTATTGAAAATGTCGCTCACAGTTGATTTGAAAGGAGGCATGTTCCCAGCCCCCCCCCCCACCCCTCCCCCCCCCACCCCCCAAAATTCTTGTATTTGCGTTCATTCTAGTTCCTCCCGACGAAGAAAAAACAAACTTATTACGCTGACAGGCCCCACTGTTTTTCCTCCCTGTACAAAAATTGTCCAATTTCATGTGCAAAGGTTAAGTAAAATATGGTATAATTGAGGCATTTGGATGATAAAAATGAAAAAAATTCAAATCATCATGCGCCGTAATTTATTTTACCGTTTGCTCATGAAATCGGGCAATTTTTACAGAGTGTAAAAAATGACAGGATATGCCTTACTTGTCATTATAATAACTCAACTATTTTAAGTATTTCAACCGGACCCATACGCAGGACTTTTGATGGCGGTGCGTATCCCGTTTTTCGTATATACACAACTGTATCTTTCACGTCCGAAAGACCATCTCGAAATTTCAAGATAGGTTATCGATACATAAATTTAAGATCTGAACTACGAAATGAAAAACGTTATAAAAAGTGACTTGATATTAAACTTAAATTGAACATAAATATTCCAAATTCATTATTTCTGCAAGATTGCTTGATCGCACGCACTGGATAATGAGGGAAATCAGCATCTAAAACCAAAAATCATTTTGATGGGAGAAGAATATAATCATTTTGGTGGAAACATGTTTTTAATAGGATTGAATTTGAAGAAGCAAATTAAGCGGAACTTGCGTCAACTTATTGTCTTCGATGACAGTACCATTCATCTTCTCTTCTTCTTGGGACATTTTTTTATACTGAAGACGTTCACTTTTAATTACGATTTTTCATTTTCGCCTTTTTAAAGATATAGGAGCACAATGTCGCTACTTTTCAGTCAAAATTCAAAATTCATAATTAAAAATAAACGTGTTATTAATTCTTATAGAATAGGCCTACAAACAGAATAAGATTTATTGAAAATGAAAACTGTAGTAACATACACATACACATAGCAACCCAGAATGGCGCGGGTTGCGAGATGTACACATGTGGAAGCTATAGACAAAAATTAAAGGTCACAGAAATCGAAATGCGAATAATGCTATAAATGTTTCTGAAACAATGATGAATTACATATGAATTAAATTTTTGATGTAATTGTGTCTTTTAGTGATTTATCGAGACTTAGGACAGAAACAAATCATGGGGTGTGCCCCCGCCCACAAAAAAAAAATCCGCTTTCTGGCTGTGACGTCATTAGCAGTAAACCACTGCTTGCCACGCCCCTGATGTCCAGAGCCGTGTGCAAAACTCAAGGTGTATGTGTGTGTATGGGCGTGGCAAGCAATGTTTTTACCGCCGATGACGTCACAGCCAGAAAAGGGTATTTGTTGTGGGCGGGGGCACACCCCAATGTTTTTAATTTCCCAAGTCTTGATAACTTACTAAAACACATAAATACATCAAAATCTTTATTTCTTATGCATTCATCATTATCTCAGATCCATTTATAGTATTTTTCCTGTTTTGATTTCTGTGAACCTTTAAGAGTCATAAGAAACGTGTCAGACGTGGTTCAATGAAGGAGAAAGAGGGGGCGCCCTCCCCACTCCACCCTATCCCACCCAGCCGCGGGAAAAAAAACTCTGTTTTGTTGTCTTTGTTTGCCTGGAGGGATTTAAGGAGGTGAAGTGATGTGATGTGCTCGATCACTTCTCTAAATACATGTATGCAAAACTAAGCCCTGTAACATAAATGGCGAGCTTCATAGTATGATATTACAACCCAAACAGTTTGGTTCGAGGGCCACGTCTGACCAACATTGCAATCGAGACAGCGATACTACTTACCGGTATATCGGAGGATTTGTCGGGGCCTGTGCTCATTAACACCAAGGCACCGACGATGAACGTGCCGCCAACAACCAGCATCAGCCGGTACCTCCGCCTGCCCGTCAGGTACCGCATCGTCGCCTCCCGCGGTGAAAACCTAATCCTCGGACTTGTCAACGCGCACCACTGGTGTTCAGTCACCGCTGTCGACGACACACCACTTACCCCGGTGCACTGCCGCCGTGGTATCACACTGCCAGCGCGGCATGTGGCTCCGTCATTGATTGGGATGCCGATTGCAGAAGGACAGAAGTGCAAAAAATCAATACCTTCGTCTATTTTTGAACGCCGAGGCTCAATTTTTTTCTCTGTCAGATGCGGCCGTTGCGTGGAATAATCATTATGTAGCCACGGTCAGATTCATGTTTTACAGCATTTCCTGGAGCGAGGTGTTACTACGGCCCAGATGAGACATCAATGTGATTCACGTGTCTTATAATCATTTTCTGATGTAGGCCTGCGACATTTTATCTCCAATTTAGTTATCTAACATGTCCATTTCAGGGGCGGATCCAGGATGTTTTGCTTGGGGAGGTTTCGAGAATGTTTGTTCGTACATTTGCCCGGAGGGGGGGGGGGGTTTATGGGGGTTTCCAACTTTAGACGTAGGCCCTAAAAAACAAAAATAAATTACAAAAAAATTAATAAATGTTAAAAAATTGGCAACGAGCGGGGGGGGGTTCGACCCCCAAACCAGCCGCTGGATCCGCCCCTGCATTTTAACTACGAATCTTCATATTTCGCTGTCTATTGAAAAGTTTTTAGGGCCAAATGGGGGTTACATGGATTTATTATGCAATAATTGTAATTTTTTTATTGTATCCCATTAACAGCAATCTTGGGTGTTCCATTACAGAAGACTAAGTCCTTCTCTCGGATGTCACCCCATTCATACTGTTTATTTATTTATTTATTTATTCATTTATTTTATTTTTTATTTATTTATTTTGATACAATTAACTTTACGATAATTTAATACTGTGCAATTTTTAAGTATAAATGGAAAATAAAACAAACAAACAAGCATATTGCAGGTAATTGATTTTCAGTCAAGATTTTGAGTTTTTACTGAAAGGTAGACATATTTTGCGAAGACAAAAATGAAAATTGGTAGCCTGAAAATGAACGTGTCAGCTCAGTTGCTCACTTATTGCAAGATGCCATTAGTCTAAGATGCAAGTCAGATTCTACGGGTGGGAGCTGGGGGAAGTATAAGTCTTCCAACCTTAGATAACCCCCCCCCAAAAAAAAAAAAATTGAAGTTCCACATCATTCTGTTCAACCAGTATAAGACAAGCTCGTGTTTACCACAATGAGAACATACTAAAGAAAAAAAACCGAAAACTTATTATCATACAGACTCATAATACAAGATTTAATGAATGCATGAACATTGTAAAAGCCAGTTTTGTATATCAAACATTTGGATTGCAGAGGCATGATTTATTCCAACTTTAATTCCAGAACGTAGCAATGCAAATTGTTTTAGGGGTAGCCTTTGAATGGGTTATAGTCAAATAGTCCGGACAATTAATTGTGTATTTATTCTTGTTTTTTTAATTAGGCACACCTTCATCAATCCTAAGAACTGTTTGTACTATCATGCAGTTATACACCCACGGGTTTTTTCCGGAAATAATCATGATTCTAGTGACGTCCCCGAGAAGCCACCGTCATACCTTTCACACGGGTGTAACAATACCCGACTACGGCCCGCTGGAACGCGAAGGTCATAAAAATATTGCTTGCCCGACAACACAGCTGCAGTCACCCTGACACCGAGAGGCCTATTGTTGGCGCACAAAGCGTTGCTCTGCATTATGGAACCATGGGAGTTTAATAGTGTATATACCGTGCCACCGTTGGTTTGGAATACTCAGCTTGCTTGAGGACATGTGCCTAACATATATACGGACGGGCACGAGTTAAAAGAAACGCGGGAAGGCCTTGTCTAGCTGTTATCGCAGTGTTTTCAAAGGACACTTCGGATCAAATATTTAATTTGTTTGATTTTCAAACCAGAAATTCCTTTCTAAAACATCCTCAACAACCATTTTAATTACCACGCAATGGGCTATTATTATGTTCGGCGGAGGGGGGGGGGGGAGCGCAACAAATAAAGTTGAGTAATAGTGACGTACACAGCACACAAAAAACAAGTAGGCCTATACGGGAACAGACCAAAACGGAATTTGAAATAGGACTGTACTGCACATGCGCAGTAGGCCGATCACTGGCCACTTTTGGATAAACACGACTCGGTTGTGTTCACAAGTCAATGGTGAAACTGGTAACCAAATTTGGGAAATTTCAATTTTTCACGCAATTTGCCCAAAAGTAAAACAAAAACCTTACGGATCAGTAAACGTACAGAGCCAGAACTGTAATCTGGTGGGTTTTTTTAAGATGAGTTTCCCTCTGAGTTAGATATAAAGGTGTTATAAAGTAAATGTTACCTTTATAACACTTTGTACATGGCGAAAGATTGTTTATCCATTTTTGTCAGTTCTGCGCAGGCGCACTGTAATTCCGATTTGGCTTATTGACCCCCCCCAAAAAAAAAAACCAAATTGACTTGTTTTGGGTATAAAATACCTTGCTCAGTAATCCGTGACCAGATCTGGGTGTTAGCAGAATAGTTGTGCTAACTATAGCAACAAAATTGCTTTTTAAACGCTATTTCACGGTTATTAGTCACTCTGTCGCATTTCACACGGCATTTGGAAGCTAGTGAACAGCAAAAACAATGCCTTTTATTTCAATATGACTAAAAGATTTGTGTACACGTGTGGTCTATTCATAGACGTATCTATTCCATACACGGGTGTAGTCAAGCTCGACCCCATACAGAGCCTGTGAGGCCTTTCAATAAGTTCCCATAGAGGGCGCCTTACATCAAAATGAAGTTTGGCCTTCTGCCGTTTGCTTCGAACTAACCAGTCAGCTTAAATTATCTTTCTGTTCTCACTTTGGTAGAGGCTACAAACAGCCTGTGCGCTTTTGCTGTCTTATTTTAACATGACTGTGCTATCTTAGTTGGCCTATTTCTAAAATAATTGTGCATGTTTTTAGGCGCCAAAACCAATTCGGTAGCTTTTCTTCTAAGAATATTTACCATTCAACTTAAGCAACTGTAAAGAACATCTGAATAACTAATTGAAAAATCTTACCTGGATTCCGACCAGAATACCTTATTCTTAAAACTGTCTGTGAGAATTTCCGAGAAAAACTCTCCTTGGCAGAAGATATATATATTCCTGTGTGGAAGGTCTACCTTAACCTACGTAGAATCAACCTTGTTGTGAATGCCTTAATCCAAATTTTCGTTTTCATCGATCTTGATCAGGATAACATTAAAGGCACCAAAACGTATGGTTCGGTATAGTACCCTGATGTGTGGGACTCCTTATTCTACAGAGACACGGTAGAATAGGTGGCGCTGAAGCCTTTCTCATTCACCGACTGGTCGGTCAAGAAGACTACCATCATCTCGTTGCCACCGGAGATGAAAGACCCTGACACAGACCCCGAGCCACACAGCCTGAGGCAAGGGATGGGGGAAGAAATGACGACAAAGACTGTATTCACAACATTCACAAATATGAAGAGAATAACCTTAACGGCCCGTTGAAGCATTTGCAAAACAAACTGACCGAAATGTCTGTTACAGTACAATCCTCTTTTCAAAAGAGGTGTAAAGAAACTGCGCTGAGGAAGTTTCGGTTCCACGACATGACAATTTTGGGAGAAACTGCAAATTTTATTTTGTAACTAAAACATTATTCTAAAATCACCGCATTTCTTTAGACATTTGAGAATATAGCTTTTCACTTTTAAAATGTACTTATTTAGTTTATATTCAAATATTTTTGAGGGTTTTCATTACCAGTTACCATGAGCAGTATTTTATTTTGCGGATAACTCCAGAAGTGTCGCTTGACAAGTCTTTGGAAATCAACATTTTCCGACATAAACGACTAGTTTCCTTCAAATTGTGGATGATTTCACTTTGAAAGCATTCCGCACAGATTTCTTTATTTCTTTATGCGACAAGTTGTGTGTGCGTTTACATCAAAGAGAAGACTTACATAATGTAACAAGTTCGCAAACAATTACGAATGTTCATCTTTCACTCTCTATTGAGGTTACATATGATTTTGCATCTATGTCTTATTTGGAGCCAAATTGAGGGCTATATTGCAGGTAATTGATTTTTCAGTCGAGATTTTTACTTTTTACTTCATCCTGTAATATTAGGAATTTTCATGAACAAATATCAATTACGACCCCAAAATATACAATAAATTCTTACCATAACCCAGGCTCAACCCCACAAGCGTTCCCAGTTTCGGTTCATAGTTTTGGATATTAAAAAAGGTAATCGATTTGTTTTGTATCACCAAAACACAATGTATTTCGGTGTGAGCTTACACGGATGGCACCATTTCATTGGCTACTCTGACGAACAGCTGGTCCCAGGCACAGATCGGCTGATTCTCAACGTTCATCTCGTCTACCGTCAACTGGACGTGTTCACCGACAGGTGCCTGCACGTATACGACAACGGGGGAACAAAGCCGTGTAAAGAGCGGTTCACACTTCACGTGAGTGCAATGGCGTAGAAACGTAAACGATGGCTCTTCGATATGTTGCAGTTACCGCTTCAAGCGTCGAATTTCTCAAATAAATCCCAAATATTTGAATTACGCATGGCAGAAATTCGACGTTTGAAGCAACTGCCGGCTTTCTGCCGAAAGTTCGACAGGCTTTGCCGATCCTCCTCCGGCGGAAGACCGGCACGGCCAAGTTCAAACGGCGAACTTCTGCCGTGTCTAATTCAATTAACGTATGGCCTGATACCAAATTGTACCTGTTGGATATTAAGAATGCGCCTCTTCCTCCTTAGCTTAAAGATGTACTGTCCGTGTTTTTCAACAAATTTGATTTTTTTTCTTCTAACTAACAAAGTTTCACATTGTATTTCTTATTTCAACGACAAAAATACTTGTTTTCTATTTTGGGAGTCTGCAACCCTCCTAAAAAAGCTAATATTCTGGATTGCTTTCGCGCCTCTACCGCACAAAAAGTCCTGCCTACGGAAACTGAATTATTGCCAGGCCGCAAAGAATTCGAAAGTTGTAAAGTAGTAACTTAATAAACGTTGGCGGATTGTTTTTCGTTTGAGGTCTCGTTTAAAGGCCGGTTCATTCACGCGAATGCGAAAGCGAAGCGAATTTCATGACGTCAACAATGGTTGCTTCATTGTGACTTTCACTGTTACCGAATTCGCTTCGCTCTAAAATTCGCGTGAGGTATCAACCGGCCTTAAAGGAGAATAGCGTTTGTATTGCTAGAAAAATAGCAACTGAAAAAGAAGAATTGATTGTTCGGGGTGAAACTCGAAAAGAGCACGGACGGTACATATTTAACGTTTTTGAGCTTCATAAAACGTCTCTTTTCCTAGCGGTCATATTGAATAAGTGAATTACTTTCGACACAAATTCGACGTTTGAAGCAACTGCCGCGCGCAACCCGACGAGCGCAAATCAATTGAATTAGACACGGCAGAAATAGCCCCCGGGTAAGAGTGATTTACAAAACAAGTGTGTTTTTTTCGGTACGTTAAACGCAACGGACACAAAACGGACGGCAAACATATCTGTGGAAAGCGGCTTTAGCCCTGCGACAGGTGAGTAGTTAGCAATATCGGAGTTATTGTGAATGGTTCCTAGGAGTAGTGCTATCCCAAGAGAAACCCACGAAATTAATTCCCCTAGATGAATCAATGCCAAAGAGGAGAATATAAAAACGAGAGACCGCCAAATCGGAATTACAGTGCGCCTGCGCAGAAATGAAAAAAATTGGATAAACAAATTTTCACCAAACGAAGTGATAGGTGAGTACCAGTTAAACAAAATTCTGTCTCAAACTCGGGTGAAAAACAATCATCTCTTTTTAACAGATCACAGTACTGGCTCTACGTTTACTGATCTGTGTAGTTTCTGTGTTACTTTTGAGCAAATTACGTGAACATTTGGAAATTCCAAACTTGGTTAGCAGTTTCCCCATTGACTTGTGCACAAAATCGAGCCGTGTTTATCCAAAAGTGGTCCGTAATCGGCCTACTGCGCATGTGCAATACCGTCGTATTTGTAATTCCGATTTAACACCTCTGTATTTGTGCACAATAAAAACAAGTCTTGAAAATGGAAAACCCATTCAAGCGTAAAGTAACATGAAACTCATTGTCTTTTTTTTCCAAAGTCGCGTAAAATTCTGGCGCACAGGGTTTCTGACCGAAAACTTTTCAGAGAACCTGCTTTGTTGAAATTTTGGAAAATATTTGGGGATTTGTAGGAGATTTCGAATAACGCGTTCATTTTTAACTGTCGTTTTTCATCAATCTTTTCTCTGTTGGCAAATCGTTCATGGTTTTGCATACATGTCTTATTTGGAGCCAAACCAGGGGGCTATATTGCATGCATGTAATCGATTTTCAGCCGAGACTTTTAATTTTTATTGAAAGTATAGCCACATTGTGATCTTACATCTTTACAAAAAGCAAAAATTAAAATGAAAATGAACGTGTTGAATGTTATTCTTTTTAATTGAGACATTTTCGAAAATGTTTACTAATTATAAAAAAAAAATTTCGGCAGGGGGCTATTTTAATTTTAGGGTGGATGGATGGGTACCTCCCAGAAACGCGCTTAAGAAAAATAGAGGAAATGTCAAATTAAGGGAAGGCATGACACTGACCGTGATTGTCCAAATACACTCCAGGCCATCGGCGTAATTGGACGGGTAGCCGGGCGATGTGATGATACCACTCCCACTCAACGAGCCGCCACAAGCTGCGGACGGAAACATCCACACACCAGATATTACGGTGGAAATACAGGCAAGAAGTTTTCCCCGTAAAATGTCGAATATCTGGGTGAAACGTACATTTGAGGTGCATGGTAGGTTTTACGCTCGGTATAGACCGTGTTAGTCTCGCGCATAAAGGTCACGATTGAATTTCCGGGCACCTCCGAGCCGCCGGTCATAGGACTTTTACGTGTGCTTGATTTTGTTTTCTGTAATACTTTGTTTTTACGAAGATCTGAACCATAAAACGTGCCATAAGTATGGATGATAAATTCAAAATGAATGTTTACAATATATGAAAACATGCATGCATGTCTTAATTATTGAAGAAAAGTAGACAAACAATTTGACCTGAGCGTCAGGTTGCAACGTGATTGGCTCATTGTCGGGACGAGAAAGCCCGGCCCCCAAAATCCCTGTACTGCATACTCTCGTGCTGACGCGGAACGTAAGTACATTTAATGCGACGACCGCCTTGTACAGCATATGGTCTAAGCTTTAGAAAGACTGGCGCGTGAACCAGAACAATGGCAAATGACGTACGTATGACGTAACTAGACCTTTTCGCTCTCCTTTTCCCTAATTTGGTATATCGTTCACATTTTGTAAATTGAAATGAGCTTTTATCTACCCTTCAGTAAAAAGAACAGCGTTAAAACAAACTATTGCGAGAAAACTACTCGCTTTCCACGTTGAAGCTCCTATTCGACGTGCCCGGAAGTTCGGTTTCTCGTAAACTCGCGTACGTTCTCGGGGTCGCGTACGGAGGCCGGCTGGTGCCACTGGGATGAATATATTTTCTTTGCCGTATGGGGTGCAAATTTTATATGGCAGCCGCCAGATAAAATATTCACCTCCTACGCCGAAGAAATGTAATCACCCCAGCCCCTGTGGCACATGCCGGCTTCCGTAGTCGTGGACTTGTAATCTCTGTTTCCAAATAAAGTGTTCAATCGGAGGAAATTCAGTAAACTCAGAGAGGAATCTTTCTTTTAAAAAATCACCTTGTCTGCGGACTACCGAGTGGCTCTTGTCCATCGCCCGGGCCAGCCGCTCCATGCTCGCCTCTTCGTCCACACTGCCCGGGGTTCTCTTTAGCGGTGGAAAGTACGGTGTTGCCGGCACTGGTTTGTCAGCATAAACAGCCGGCCAGCTCGCCGTTAAGACCGCGAAGGCGACGGTGAACGTTGTTGCCAGGACATACTTCATGGCTTTAGGAATGAATTCAATTGACCAATCCAACAAATCTTGAGGTTAGCTTCAGAACTTGAAAACACAAATACTGACTGATGTTAGCGCCTGCTATGCATTGACTTAAATACGGATTTCTTGAAGTCACTGAACTCGTAGTGATGACGTGTCCTTAAGACAC
>JAULKO010334966.1:0-12607 GCA_032356045.1 Mediaster aequalis | reverse complement strand
GTTGTCATGTTTGTAATTCTTCTTGCATCAGCTATTGCATATGATCATGATCAAAAGATAAATCATCCAGAGGAATACGCAAAACGACAGGAGGAAAGAGAAGAACAGAAGGAAAAAGATGAAGAAGAAGAAAGAATACAGAAAATTGAGGAAAAGAATAAAAAACTGCTAAAAGAAGTAAGACTTGTTAAAGAAAATGAGGAACTGCAAAAACAAATAGATGAACAGACTAGAAATATAGAATCAGAGGCAGTCTCTAAAATACATTCTTCTTTAACATTTGGAGAAATTCTAACAGATCCAGATTCTCCTTACATAATGTCGCAAGAAGGTTCAATTGATCTAGAAGATAACAAGCAATTAAGTTCAGAAGAATTACAAACAGTAGTTAAAGGATTTGAAGCATACAACAAAACAGTTAAGATATTGCTTGATGCATGTGTTGCAGTTGAAACAGAATGGGATTTCATGGTGTTGGGGAATCTGATTGATCAACACGGTAGGAAATTCATACAAGTCACATTAGGATATGGTGATGTTAGAGATAAGTTGATTGCAGAAGGGTATGGGAATCATTCTGTATTAGGCCCATTGATGGATAGGACAGTTATTCTCTTGGATGGAATGTCTTCATGCATGACAATATTATCGTCGGAATTTAGTGGATAATACAAATGTGTTAGAAATGAATTTTTTTTAAGACATAACATATCAAATGATCTAATCTAAGAAAAATAATGTTTTCTTTTTCTAAAGTTAAAATCTTAAAGTTTCTATATCACTTAAGAAATTACAAGTTCTGAAAATGGATGCATTGATTATGCGTCAAAAATAGTCTAAAGCGTTTTTGCATTTTAATTAAGGATCACATAACTAATGAATCGAATCTACCTCATTTTCAAATGAGAAATTTGTTACATATCCAGAGAGGCTCAGGTCTTATGATTGAAATATCCAGAACCAGAATATGATTGTAGATTCACGCCTGAAAGTGATATGAATTTTGTAATATTGGTAGCGATCAGAATAATTAAATGTATGAAATATACATGATATATTATATTGGTAAAAACAATTCGCCTAGTTAATCATGATTTGCATTCAGAACTGTTGAAGATTCAGGGAGAGATGCAGGCAAAGAGCGGGAAGGTAGTAAATATGGATTCTGTTGTTAGAGATCTTCTTAAAAAATATGGAAGAAAAATAAAATAAAATTTTCAAGACAAATAATTATATTGAAAAAATTTTTAACCATTTACAAATAAAAAAATGATTATAAATCAAATACATAAATACTCATTCTGATATTAAGTAGTATGAAAATTGTGTTCCCTTTCTCATACAGAGAAAGTAATTTGTTTGACATACTCATTCTGATCTTAAGTAGTATGAAAAATATGTTCCCTTTCTCATACAGAGAAAGTAATTTGTTTGATACCATATGTTATATGATGTATCATTATGAATATTTTATGTATGCACATAATACTGACTACGATGAACGTTATACTTTTGATAGATGTTCTGATTTAATTTCAAGAAAAGATCCAGTAAAGTATTCAAATGTTAGTAAGGATTGTATCATAATATAGTTAGAAAAACTAAGAGCAATCCTTTCTTATAAAAAAAAAGGAGGAAACAAATGAAATATTCGAAAATAAAAATCAGTGAGGAAACTCATAAGTTAGTTAAACGGCTAGGCCGGATGGATGAGGATCACAATGACGTGATCATGCGTGCATTTACCTATCTGGATAGTAATAGTGAGTTCTGGAATGAATAGAAAACTAGGAACAGTCACTCCATATGTATTTGAGAGTTATCTAATTCTCTCACTTGATGGCAGATTCAAAAGTCTGTTTGGTAATCTGACATTTGATGTCATAATTAGTAATGGAAGATTGCAGATCATCAGCAATCAGAGAATGCAAAATTGAGTTCAGAGATCAATCCAGATTACGTAAAACTAGTTCTAGAGAAAAGACAGAATCTCAAGGAAATACACGAGAAATACTTTCCGGGCAAGTTCTGGGTATTGGATTCATGTTTGGCAGTAAGGCAGATACTCTCAATTGAGGACATTACTCTACCTTTCATGCTGGTCTTGATGGGTCAACCTTCTGCAGGCAAGTCTACTGTGATATCTTTTGTTGATTTTCCAGAGGATTCCTATTCAGTTGACTCGTTCACTCCAAAGGCCATGGTATCACATATGGCAAACAAGAGCGAGGAACAACTAGCACAGATAGATATGCTGGCCAAGATAGCCAACAAAGTTTTTTTGACATCAGATCTAGCCCCCATATTTTCTGTAAGAGAAGACAGCCTATTGGAAATCATCGGAATGTTAACTCGTATCTTGGATGGAAAGGGATACAAGAAAGACTCTGGTGCACATTCCCAGCGAAAATATGACGATGTCTTCTTTGTATGGATAGGTGCTATAGTTGAAGTACCTCGAAAGGTATGGCCAATCATTGCGTCACTAGGCCCGAAGATCTACTTTCTGCGAATTGATACAGAGATTTCTTTTGAGGAAGAACAAAGAAAAATTCTAGATAACATGGAAGGCGTCAGTTATGGGCAGAAAGTATCTGAGATCAGGCAAGCGGTAAAGGAATACCTTGATGTGCTGAAGAAATTTCCTGAACAAAAGGATGGAAAGATCATTTGGAACAGTGCAAAGGAAGACAAACAGATCAAAACAAGAATGGTGGACTATTCTCAATTGTTGGCACGACTAAGAGGGCACGTACCAACAGAAGATACGCGAGGACACGGAGGTGCAAACTATGGGTTCTTGAATCCGATAATAGAAGATCCAAACAGGGCAACCATAGCACTCTACAATCTAGCAAAAGGTCACCCTCTGTTATGTAATTGCGAGCACACTCAACTGCGTGATCTGCTAATTGTAAAGAAAGTTGTATTGTCAAGTGCCCCAAAGGAGAGAGTAGAATTGCTCAAACTCTTAGTTGAAAACAATGGAGAGATTACTTCTACCAGATTCATGGAACTGAAGAAAGTAACTCAAATGACTGCACTAAACACAATGAAGAAGCTAGAACTTCTAGGGCTAGTTGACGAGGTAAAGATTTCAACTGAAACAAAACCATGCACAGCAATTAGATTAAAAGAACATTTCATGTGGTTGGTGAAGGAAGGGATGGATTAAGTGCGTCTTTCAGGCGCATTTTTTCTATATTTTTTAAATAATATAGAATTTTACCGCTCATGTGATATTTTTATCTCAACCATTTTTTCAGCAGCATCTTATTTTTCTAATAATCTATTAAGATACATCTTAACATTATTTTAAATATGTGAAGGATAATTTTTACAAATATTTTTGTACTATTATCAAACTATCACTAATTTCTTGTTTTGTAAATTGTGGTTTTTGTTCATAGATTATTTTTAATGCTTCTTTATCTGAAGTTTTTTGTTTTTTTGCTACAGATAAAACATAATGCAATGATGCAATCAATTCTAATTTATCACTTGATTTGATATTTTCACCAAGATCTAATTTCAATTTCTGTATTTTCTTCTTTGTTGTTTCACTGTGCAACAAATTTGATAGTTTTCCATTTTCATTACCAAACATAATACGAGTTAAATCTGGACTGTATGGACCATGTAGATACCATGTAAATGTAAATCCCAAATCAACTCCGGATATTTCTGATAAATATACTAGTTTTTGAATTTTTATTCTATCTTCTAATGTATCTAATTTTGGCACAGTGTCTAACATCTCAGACAATGTTTGAATTTCATTCTTTGTAGTCATATCATTTACTAAAATTGTTCTATGTAACTACTTAATCCAGAAACTAATTTTTTTACCATGTCATTTCCAGATGATGTTAAAGAATAAAATCTCTTAGGATAACGACCAGCAAATCCCTTGTATACTGAAATCAATTTCTTTTGTTCAAGATAACGTAAATGACTTACTAAATTACCATCACTTTTGATCCCTGTGGTTTCTTTTAGATTTGTAAAACTAACAAATTCATTCTTTTTGAGATCTTGTAAAATCAAAAATCTATATGGACTAAAAAGTTCAGTAGGCAAATTAGATATTTCATTAATTTCTCCTGGATTACTGATCTGTTCTAATGACTGATGAGTAATAATTGCAGACAAATCTATTTTCATTTTTGATCGCTACTTTAAGAACTTTTAGTTAATTAAATGTGACTGCATGTAGACTGAAATTATGTTCACATTTTAGACTAATCTACATGCAGCTACAAAGTATTAAATATAAGCCTGAGAATGTAAAGTATGAATCTAGAAGCCCAAAACAGGTATGAATTGAATGTAGAACCGGTTAATCTGATTGAGGATCTGCTAAACTGCGAACAGTACATTTCTGATTCCTTTGATGTTTCAGGTTTTGTCAAATGTCGGGTCACTTCAAAAGCAATTAAAATTCTATTCAATCCTTCTGAAGAATTAAACGAGGAATTAGTTTTCCAAGAATTAAATTCTATTTTACAACAAATTGGTATTGCATTTATCAGCATGACAATCAGACAATATAGTTTCAGTCTGGGTAGAACATTAGCAAGTGGTGCTACTGGTGGTGCATTGGGTGCAAGAGCAGGACCTATTGGTGCTGTGATTGGCGGATTGGTTGCTACATATCTTGAACAAAAATTATTGTGCTGGAAAGATGTGTGCAAATGTAATTGTGATGCTTTTGGTAATTTCAATATAACACATTATTCTAATAGAACAGAAGGGAGTGATCAGAATTGAATAGATTACATTTGATTTATCTTGGAATTGGAATTGGTGTTGCTGCGCTGGTAGTTGGTGCTGCAAATTTGGGTGTTACTGTCGCTGATGTTACTGGAATGTTAAATTTAATAGGAGAAAAATAAATGGTTCAAAGAAAAAAATCAGTAAAACGAAAAGTTCAGAAGATTATTGATGGTGATACATTTACTGTTCGTAATAGAGTTGGTAGTTCACAATACATTAGAGTGGCAGGATTAAATGCACCTGAAAAAGGAGAAAGAGGATATATGTCTGCTAAGAAACAACTTTCTAAAATTAAAGGAAAAACTGTTACATTAACACCAAAAGCAAAATCATATGGTAGAACAGTTGCTAATGTAACTTACAAACGAAAGAGGATTAAGAATTAATATGGAATTAAAATGGCATAAACCAATTCATTATGGAGGTGGTGGGAAAAACTATACTTGGCCTTCTTATGACGGAGTTTATGTTATTGCAAAAGAAGATGATGATGGTATACTAAAAGCAGTATATGTTGGACAAGGAAAAATTAAAGATCGAATGGAAGTTCATGAAGGAAAAAATGAACAAAATATATGCTTAAAAGATTTTATGAAAAATAGAAATAAACAAACTAAAGTCTATCATACACAAATAAATTCTGAAAAACAGCGTGATGATGCTGAATACACTATATGGTACAATTATGGAGGATCCATCAATTTACTTTGTAACGATATTGCACCTCCTGGTGAGTCTGATTTTAGTGTCAATTTCCCATTTGATAAAATTATATTAAATTATTCACATTAAGCCTAGATTTTGTGTTTATACAGTAGATATCTACCATAGAAACCACTTTATTCGTTATATCTCGTACTTGCATAGGTTTCTTAGATTGTTTGAGTACTCTTACCACAATTCCATGAATTGATTTATCAGACGTTTCAGAGCGAATACCATAAATTTTAAGATTTTTTGATTTTTTCATATAACAACTATGAGAAAAATTGTATTTAAAATTTAAAAATAAGATATTAAATACAATCGGTTTACATGTAATATGATTTTTAATTTCTCTCCACATGAATCAATCTCATTTCTATGTTGAATTGTAACAAAAGTAATCAAAGATTTCAAAATAAGTTATAATTAAAAAGTGGGCCTAATGAGATTCGAACTCATGATCACTGCCATGTCGAGGCAGTATCCTAACCAGCTAGACTACAGGCCCACACAAATCTAAATTATATGCAATATTTACAGGTTAGAAAAACATACTACCTTTAGTCCAAACCTTTTATCATATCAAATAACATACAGTAAATGGCAAAACCTGTAGATACAAAAGACCTCTATGATAGATGCATGGAAAACTCAACACATGAACCACTAACTGCAAGTATAGTTGCCACATGTCTTGTATCACCATTTACAATTCATTGCCACAAGTTTGCACCCGAAGAAGAAAAAGATGAAATTTCAGAATACGATCAATTACTATCAAAGAAAGGAAAAGAGCATGAAATTCAAACAGTAAATGCCAATTACCCTGGAATATCTGCAATCAAATATACCACAAGAGAAGAAGGTTTCAAAATTACTATAGAGTCAATGATATCAGGAACCAATACATTGCATGGGATTCCAATTTACTTTTTACCTCACGGTTTGTACGGCGAAGCAGATATTATAGAAAAATCAACTAATGACAAATCAATATTTGGAGATTATCACTATACAATCAAGGAAGTAAAACTTGCAAAGAACATTGAAAAAAAACATTTGATTCAAGGTGCATTTTACAATTATCTTTTAGGACAAATACAAGAGTTTACTCCAAAAACATTTTCTATAATTAATGGAGAAAGAGAAGAAACAATTCACGAGTATTCTGATTTTGAATCGTTACTATTTGAAACCATAGAAACAACAAGAGATATACTTCAAGGTGGTCATGTGTCCCCTACACATGGAAGTGGATTATTTCCTTGGACTTCATATTGTGATAAAAAAGCAATCGAGACAAACGACGTTTCACTTGTTGCAGGAATTTCTGCAAAAACAAAGGGTAAGTTTGTTGACAGTGGATACAAAACCGTACAAGATCTTGCTGATGCAAAACTAGAAGATCTTATTGAACTAAAGGGAGTTGGCAAAAAAACTGCAATAAAATATGTAAGAACTGCACAGGCACTTCATACAAACGAACCGATCATAATTGATAAAGATGCAATAGATTTTCCAGATAGAAAATTAGAGATATTTCTTGATCTTGAAGGGATTGATCCTACAATGGCTGATGAAAACACACCACAAATTGATTATCTAATTGGGATTCTTGTACGAAAGGATTCCAAAGAAGAGTACATTGCATTTACTGCAAAAGATACAGACCATGAAAAAGAAATGCTACTAGAATTTCTAGAGTATGTTAAAAATCAGAAAGACTTTGTAATGTATCACTATCATCATTATGAAAAAACTCACCTGACAAAGATGATGGAAAATTATGAAATTGACAAGAATACACAGAACCTAGTCTTTGATAATATGATAGACATTCACAAGGTAGCCACAAACTCTGTAGTCTTTCCAACTTATGGGAACGGATTAAAGCAGATAGCACCCTATCTAGGCTTCAAATGGAGACACAAAGATGTCAATGCTACAGAATCAATTTCAATATATCTTGATTTTATTTCAGATCCAAAAGAAAACAAGGATAGATTTCAGAAGGTAATTGACTATAACGAAGATGATTGTGTTGCTACAAGGGTTATCAAAGACTGGCTTGTGACAATTAAATAATATTTTAAAATTAAATTCTAATTATTGATTTTTTATAATATTAAAAAAAGTGGTAGTAGTGGTAGAATACCACCACCAACCGCCACTTATACGACGTTATAGATCATTAATATGATATTTTTCATATAATGTTTCTAATATCTTCTCATCAAATCTATAGTACGTTGTTTGTTTTCTTATTCCGTTGACTGTCTTGATCTTTGATTCTCTTTTTGCTTGGAACTTTTCTAAAAGAACCTTTGAAACAAAGTTCTTTGTTATCTTGTGCTGATCTTCAGAAAACTCATCCAATGTAGTAAGAACACCCAAGAACCGAAGAAACTCAATCTCTCTGTTTTCATCAAGACGTGATTTCAAGACTCTGAAAATTCTTGCTTCAAGACTGTCAGTTATGATTTGCTGCCTTTGAACTACATAACTGTCCACAACTTCTTTTGCCTCGCTTTCATGTTTTGTTTCTGCAAACACTGAAAGAAAATCTTCAAACAGTTCTTGGTCTCTACCTGTAAGTATAGAATCAATTACTGGAAATTCCTTCCCTATGTTTTGAAGTTTCCAAAAGAGCATCTTTTTTCGAAGAGGGACAATGTGATCCTCCTTCCACTTCTTATCTTTTGGGCGCTTAATGTTGTCTTTGGGATTTCCCTTCATCATATAGACGGGAACAGTTCTTTCTTTCATTGACTGGTCTTCCAGAAGACTTTCACCTGAAAAGAATACCATACAAAATGTATTGTAGAACCTCTGCACCTTTACCTTTCCAGTCATGTCCACCTTTGGAATCTTTCGACCCTTTGAATAGGAGCCTCTATAGATTCTCATTTTATCTTTGTCATCTCCTATGGCATCAGCCTCATCTTCGCAAATACAACCTACACCTTCCTCATCAGTCCCAAGGAAATTATAGATATTCGCTGAGGAAATCTGACCTGCCATCATGCAGCGATATCCTGTTTCGCCTATGATCTGACTTGTATTGGTCTTGCCTGAACCTCTGTCTCCTACAAAGAACAAAAAGTGAGTTGTGCTTATCCATTCCAAGCAATAGGTCAAAAAAATGTCCCCTGTCACAAGAATCTGTTTGTCAAGTGACATGTCTGCATATTGCTGAACTATCTCAAGAATACAATCAAGCAATTCTTCTTTTTGAAATACTACAGAATCCAGCTCCTGAACTTCCTCCAAGGTGAACTCAAATGGAATGTAACCCATCTCCTCCTTCTTGAGAGGTCTTACAAATCCTTCTGGTGTCGGTATACTGTATTCAACAGAGATCTTCCCAATACCAGTATCCTTTACCAAGAATGCGGACTTTCCGTCGACAATTACTGATTCTACAAACCTAGTTTTACTAATCCACCCCTTCACTTTTGGCTTTCCACCCTTCGAAGAGTCTTTCTTTATTTCTTTAGACATTGCTCTGAAACAATATTTAATCGACGTTGTTTGTCAACGAACACCTTGAAGGATAATTTTCCTTCAAACATTTTGTTACATTTACTATCCAGTGCAAGGATACAAAGTCCTTCCCACATATACGGTGAAACTGTTTGTATCAAAACCAATCCACTACAAACCCATCACATGAATCAGCATGTGATAACAATCTTACAATTACATCATCATATGAGTCGCCGAATCGGCCATATTTTTTGAGTCTTTCTTTTACATTGCTACTCACTGCAATTTTTTTTTTCTTTATTTCATTCATAATATATTTCTCCTTCCTTTCGGAATTTTTAATTATATTATACAAATTTGTTTTTACAGTTTACACCATTATACAAATTTACGTTATCATTGAATTTTTTATCATTCAATGTTTTACTATAATTCAATGTTTTACTATAATTCAATGTTTTACTATAATTCAATGTTTTACTATCATTCAATGTTTTACTAAACAACTTTTGATTGTTAATTACAATCATGTTGTTATACAAATTATTGTATCCAAATGAAAAAGAAAATACATGTTTCATATTATATTATATTAAATCTCAGTATTTAATTATGTGCATCTATGAAAAATACTTTTAATCTGTAAATAAATTTTCACTTGATCTTTCTGCCATATTTCTCTAGAAGTTTCTTGATGACAGCATCCATATTTACCACCTTACCTGATTTTGCCTGCATTTCTCCCTGAATTTTCAACAGTTCTGAATGCAAATCATGATTAACTAAGCGAATTGTTTTTACCATATATATTACATATATCTCATACATTTAATTATTCTGATCACTGCCAATACTACGAAATTCGCACCACTTTCAGGCGTGAATCCACAATCATAATTTGATTCTGGATATGGGAATCATAGGACCTGAGCCTCTCTGGATATGTGACCGATTTTTCATTTTGGATTTAGTAGATCAAATCAATAGTCCAAAAGATATTCATAATTAGAATGAAAAATATTCTAGACTACTTTTTTATACTTATGGAAATATGATAATTAAATTATATCACTTTTTTAATCTCTGTTTTTTACTGATTGTTACAAACATATTATCTTTTGATCATCTCTGTGTAATTTATCTTGAAACTAGAATACATTAAAAAATTATGTTACCACAAACAACATGTTAGATTTAATTATTTCTATTAGTTATTTTACAGATTAACTATTCTACATATTTTAAAATATACATAAATCTTTTAACAATAAAAAATTATTTATCCGATGTATCTAGAATATCCAAAATTTCTTTTCCTGCATCATTTCCAGGATACACAATATTTGTTTCATTGTCTATGACCCATTCATAATATGCAGTTTCTCTGTATGTTTTTATCTCCAATTCTACTTTCCAATACCGGTTGTAATCATTCTTGTCAAAATCCTTGTGTGCAAACATAGACACTGTAGTTGATGGAGATGTAAGAATATTCTCATCAGGATAGGATATGACAGATATCCATTCAAACGTTCTAGCAAGAGTCATACCTTCATTATCTTTACCTTTGTAATTTTTCATAAATTCTATAATTTCTTCTTCAGTGTCTAACTTTGATTTTTCTTTCTGTTTTAGTATTTCCTTTTCTTCTTCTAGCAACTTTTCTTCTTTTATTTTATCCTGCTTTTGTTTATTTAGTTCTATTAATTCTCTGGACTCTTTTTCTAGTTTTTCATTCTCTTCCTCAATTTCCTGCATTCTTTTTTCATCATCATTTACCTTTTGCTCTGCTATCTCCTGTTGTCGGTTTGCATATTCCTCTGGATGATTTATCTTTTGATCATGATCATATGCAATAGCTGATGCAAGAAGAATTACAAACATGACAACAGGTATTCCAACAAAGGCAAGTCCAAATTTTTTGCGCCTTCTCATTATTGTGCTCTCCTGTAAAAATCAATAATCCTAGAAATTATGGTTGTTATCATTAGGTTAGTCAAGATCGTGTTATTATCGTGTCTATCTTATATATAATTCGTGACAATAAAGAAAGTCTGGCCACAAGTTAACTACAAAATAGACACTTGACAGACAAAAATCATCTTTTAGGCTATGTTATAGCCAGTGAATACAGAAAGAAGGTCATGTTCTCATTGCAGAAAAAACCACTTACACCAAGCACAATAGCAAATGAAACTAATCTGCACACCAATCATGTCAGTAATACTCTAGCAGAATTGACAAAAGAAAAACTGATTGTATGTTTAACACCAAAACTTAGGAAGGGAAGATTGTACGAGTTGACTGCAAATGGAAAGAAGATTCTAAAAGACATCTAAAACTAGTGATCATAGTATTGGTTTATTCGACAGGCAGTTTTACAAAATTCTTTCTCAATTCTTTTTTGAATCTGTTTGTATCCCACAATTCAATAATTGTAGAATGCAATCTCTGATGCCTCCAAGCTTGTTGAGTAAAAAATGAAATTGTTGAAATTAGTATGTACTTGTTGGCTTTGCTCATGTTAGAACCTAACGTCTTTGTGACATCATTAAACCCAACATTACTTTGCCATTTCTTTACCTGGATTCCTATTAGCATTTCATCTTTTGTGGCCCAGATATCAATGCCATAATCGTTATTGGCCTGTGTGACTTTAACGGAATATCCTTTTCTTCTGAATAATTCTCCTGTTAGTGTTTCCATCTCTCTCCAAGAAATATTTAAAAAATTATTTTGTAAATCTGACTCTGAAACAAACGATGACTGAATTGGTGTTGTTGTTAATTCAGAACTATCAATGTTTGCCATCATGCCTATGATTGAAATTATCCAAAATATCAAAAACACTAACCAAATCCCATATTCGCCTGAAAAAAATGAGATAACACCAATGATCAAAGTAATCATAAAAATTACTGTCCAAAAACCCATATTTTCTTGAATAGAATGCTAGTTTACATATAGTTTATGGGTCAACTTTCTTAATACAAAGTTGACAAAAATTTTAGTTGATAATTAGAAATAAACAGAATTTGAGATAAATTGTGGTGTAGGGTTCCGTTTCATGTTTTCGCGAATTTTGTAATGGTCTAAGATGCTCTGCACCACTGTTTCTCTAGTTTTTTTTTGTAATAAAATAGTGATCCTATGTTAACTACACATCAAAAGTCAAACAGGTCATAGTTGTCTCAAATTGTCCTAAACTAATTGTCCTTTTTTGTCCATAGTGGGACAAATAGAGACATCACGTCCCTTTTTGTCACGCATGAATTCCTGTCTCAAACTGTCCTAATCCATACCTAAAATTATCCAAAGACAAATCTGGACAAATTTTATGCCTAAACGGTTTGTATCCTTTTGTATCCACTTATGCCGATTAGTAGGCAAGGTGGATACAGATTTGGACAAATCTAGACATGGGTGTAACGCATGAATTGGAAAATATCACTAATCGGCACTCTAATCGGTATCTAATGCCGATTAGTAGGCATAAACTACACTAAAAGTGATATTTTTTAATTTTAATATGAAATTAAGATCTCTGTCAGATTCTTCTGATCTAATTTGAGCCTGAATTTCTTGTTTATACGGTAAATAACTACCATAGAAACCACTTTATCTTTAATTGATTTTTTTA
>JAULKO010334862.1:0-12607 GCA_032356045.1 Mediaster aequalis | reverse complement strand
TTAGAAATTACGCGAACAGCACGTTTCTGTAAGTTAAGCAATCGATCACATTTTGATGAAGGACTACCCCAAGTAAGCATAGAATAATTTAAATATGGCAAAATAAAAGAGTTATACAGAGTTAATATAACTCTCTTTGGCAGTAAATATTTAAGATAAATATTTATAGTTCATTATACCAATGTTTTAGCTATTTTGCTCACTACATCATCAATATGATTTTTCATAATGTCCCCCGGGTGGCGGGGCATATTACTATACTCAACCAAAGAAGAAAGTCACTCCAAGACTTCTTGATATAAGCCAAAAACTACTGAGCACCTCTCAATCTAATATCGACTAATCAGTACACAAACTGTATGGCAGGTATGCCTAAGCAATTATGTGAAAACAACCAAAATTAAACAATTTAATATTTCTTGATGAACTTGGTATAGTTTTTCAAGAAATGGGCACTTGCTAAATAAGAACGACTTATTAAAGGTGACCTGTCAAAGATGAAGTTGTGCATATTCTGGGTAAAAAAAATTGTTAAAAATTGTGACAAATTTTGGAAAAACAATTGGTGAGGCCCCCCCCCCCCCAAGTCATATCCTGCGTGCGCCACTGCAGTTGTCAGTCTTACAAAACTTCCCATCCCCCATCCCAACCCCATTCTTCGCCCCTACGGTAGCTCATTCATGTGAGGAAAGGTTTGTTCATTTTATTGCCGCGGTGCGCTTGCCAACCAGCAAAATATGGCAAGTAGTTGTGCTATGACTAGGCCTAATGCCTTTCTTATCATTTACTGGGCTGCATTCAGCCAGTAGGCCTACTGATTGGTATTTCAGTCTCAATAGACCTTATGCGTAGCGGCCATCTTAGAGGACTTTTGTTGTCATTCAAATTATGTAACAATGTAAGCACAAAAGGTCCACCCATGCCTGTCTAAGGGTAACAAAGACATTACCCTCTAAGATGGCTGCTACGCATAAGGTCTATTGACCCCGTGTTTATTCTTCAATATAGTGTAATCTTCTGGTGGAAGTGAAATCATATAGGCTATAGGCACATCTTTATTTTGTATCTAGGACAACATGATAATGCCATGCAAAGAGAGCGCCAACAAGACGTAAAGGCACGAACAGGTAGGCCCCTATGTATAACACGTTCATGTTAAACTACAAATATTCATTTTTGCCTGTTTAGATATAAAAGAGTAGGATGTGGCTACTTTTCAGTAAAAAAATCAACAAATTTTGGCTGGAAATCAATTATCTGCAACAAAGCGTCTAATTTGGCCCCGAATAAGACATGCATGCAAAACCAAGAAACTATTTTCAATAGAAAGTGAAAAATGAATATTCACAAGAAAAGCAAAGTGCCATTTCTTTTAAACTATAGCATTAAATTGTAAGAGACGGGATTGTTTAATTTTGGTTGCTTTCACACTAATGAAGATTTTTCAATCTGTGCGTTCGTTCTGTGCGCTGGCTCATCCGGCAGTCATCAGGCAGATCAGGCAGTCATACTCTGACCCTTGCACCATGGCGCCTCCTACAATCCTCGCACCGAAAAAAAATCAGAGAAGAAAAAAGAATTGGAAAATGAGGAAATATTGCAGGCATTTAATTGTTTATAGGAAGAAAGATAGAGAGAGGTGGGGACTCGGATGGCTGTGTCCTTACTGTTAATTTAAAACCCGTCCAAGTTCTTTCTCATCATTTAGTAAATGAACACAGCATTCGTAAAGTTACACCCATTTTTAGTTTTTCACAATGTGTATTTTTTTATTTTATATTTTAAAACTATAACATTTGCTATAATTACCTTTTTCCAGATTTGTTCAGACTAATGTCCCCAAATGGATCATATCACGTCGTATCCGTGACCTCGTTTACAATTATCTGTGCACAATGATTCTTCTGTCTTGAAAAAGCAAGTGCCGTTTCTAGCGCAACCCAATTGCATCCCACCCATATGCAACAGTTTGCCATTGTTGGAAAAGACGAGCGCCCTCATTACTTCATTATAGGCCTTTTGCATTTTAAATATATTTGTTGCTTGAAGCTATTTTAGCTGTTTCTGAAGCGCCACCACTTCATAATGGGTCCTCCGAATTTTCGAAATATTTTCGCACTGTTTTAACCCAATCTAAAGGGTCTATCGGCTATAATCCTTGGGATTTATGCATAGGATTCAAGCCCTGTTTTTCTGGTTTTGTTTTTGTTTATTGGTGTTTTGTTTTTTATTTACAGCAAAGCCAAAACTAAATGCACGCTTCCTCCAGAAATTATCTGGGGAGATTGGAGTAAAGTGGAAGAAGCTAGCCATCAACTTAGGTTTTTCACTCGGTGAGGTCGAAACAATCCTAAGAGACAACCTGCAAGACGGCACCGAATGGCAGTGCTTCCATATGTTGGATAAGTGGAGGAAAGAACAGACGAACGACGAAGAAGCAATAGAATCATTGACAGAAGCTTTCGCTAAATTGGGACGACAAGACTTGGTACAGGAAATGCAAGGTATGGCAAAATTTGCGACAGGAAAAAAACCACAAGCTTCTTGGACCATTGTAGTGTCAACCCAGATGCCAGTGGATTAATTTTCTAACGAGTTTAAAAAGTACCTCCTTTGTGGTTTGTTTCATGAGTTTAAAAAGTTTTATTGTACAGTGCATCCCATTATGTTTACATACATGTACTTGAATTGTCAACGAGATTTGGGAATGGTTTATAGTCTGACCTCTTTTATTATATTTTATTTTTTTCTCTTCTTGGTCAGTCGGTCGGTCGGCCGGCCGATCTTCTATTTTGGCTGGCTGGCTCCCCGGCTCGTTGGCTGGCTTGCTGGCTGGTCCGCGTGGTACATGACTGTGACGTCGTACTTATTGTGTTTGGCCGTGAAATACAGTTGAACGGTTGTGAACGTGAGACAGGAAGAAAATCCAAACATTTTAGGCTTCAGATCTTTCTTCTTCTTTTTTATTTGGATCGATATAAAGCCACTCAATTGTTTCCTAAAACGATTTTCAAGAATACTGTCAGTCATCGCTTCTCTCTGTAGAATTCCACACCAGACTCGGGAACTTCTCGTATAGATGTCATAAATTGTATGAGACATGTATCAATCTCAATCATGCCTAACTGGCGATGTTATCCTTTTGTTTTATTAGAGCAACTAGTACTTCAAATTACAGCAGTCGTAAAAGACAAAGGGATGTCCGATACCAAAGTAACAAGGCGAGTGGAGGCTTTGATAATAGAAAACCTCCAAAGCCATAATATATCCGTCTCAAAACCGGAAGTCGGTACACTCCTTGGTACATTCACCGCAAAACTTCACGAAGTAGAGAAGGGATCTGTGAAATTATTTGTGCGCGTCAAGAGTCGTCAGGACCTGGACAATCTTTGGACTATGTACTCCACTGGGGAACTTGCACGGAAACTGACGCAACTGGCGCAGATTCTCACCGCTGATGAACTTACAACGGAAGATAAGAGCGACTTGGCATTCACGGCAACTATACCGGAAAGTGACTATGGACATGCGTGCAGGTTTTTTAAAGAGTTGGAAAATGCTCGTCAAAGAGGTAAATTCAACTTTCGAGTCATACATTGATTGACAGAAGGGTGATTCTTTGCTCATGCCACTGCGACAGTTCATCATCATCTAAAGTTTGGAGTTATAATGCTGGGGGGAAGGAGGGAGTGATGCTTGAGGGGTGCGTGCAGCAGGGTTGTAGTCGAGTCCGGGTCCGAGCCCGGGGCAAAAAAGTAGAATTTAAGTCCACTTCAGTCCAAAACCTGAAAAAACAAACGCAAGTCTGGACTTGACTTGAGCCCTGGCTCTAGCCCAGACTAGGCCCTGGACTTCAGCACACTTTTTTAGTACCTTAATGGTCAAAAACACACGTCCGGACTCGGGCGAGTCTGGACTCGCCGAGCTCAGCCATAATTCCAAGACCATTATGATATTAAAGAAAGTACTTGGAATCCAGCTTCATATCTACGTTCAAGTCAGGGCTGTAGCCAAGTCCAGATTTGAGCTCGTTGTTTTTAGTTGTGGGCTCCTGGTGTACTTAAGACCAATTGTTCACTCTTTTGGAATGAGACTCGAATCCCAACTCGAATAACACACTGCCCTCAAATTCCTACAAGGTCCCGATTTTGCGATTGTTGTTTGTTGTTTGAATTTATAGGCAAGAAAGTAGAACCTCCCTTCCGCAGTGGCGCACCCAGGATTGGACTTTGGGAGGGGCTCACCAATTTTTTTCAAAGATTTTCCCAAATTTGTCCACAAATACTGGCCCACATTTTTTTCGGCCCGGAAAATAAATTCGAAAGCGGGGGGGAGACTCTTTTGACTTGGGTGGCGCAATTTAGACCCTGCATTAAACTACTTGGAAATATGCCACATAGTACTGCCGCCGCCAATTCGTACGACTAAAAAAAATATACAAATCGACAAGCTCTTGGGGGGGCTCAAGCCCCCCGAGGGCCCCCCCCCCCCACGGGTGCGCCACTGTCCTTCCGTACTGTCTATTGCTCTGTAATTACGTCACATGCATTATGTTAGGTGATTAGGTGATTAGGTGAGGTTCCTGCAGATTGAACTGATTCCAATAGTCATGTCTGGATTTTCAATAAATGTTTCATGCACAGGTGGATGTGGCACGAGCAACAAGACGAAGGCACAACTTGGGGAAGCTACTTCACCAACGACGGTTCGCAGTACTGATCCAGCTCAAGATGCTGCTGATAGATGCGAAGATGCATTCAAAACCTTGTACACGACCACAGGTAGCTATGTACAAGTGGTTCAATGGTTAGATGGTGACACGGAGAAGATTTTAAGTCCAAAACTTCAGTCAGGAAAGGGTGACGATGGTGAGGCACAGGAAAGGGTGATATCATATGAAGATATTTTCCTAACTGAAACAAGGACGGGTAATCTAATTAAACGGGCCATTTTGAATGTACCGGAAGATGTAGACAAATGCACACTTTTGGAAAACATTGCATATGATTGGGCAACTGGATCGGGTCCCGTACTGAAGAGCTTCAAACTTGTTGTTGTCCTGAAAATGGATGCCGTTGAGCATGGGTCAGGGTTCATTGATTCAATTGATGATCAACTGTTGGGCCAAGTCACAGGTGTTGATAAATACGACTTGCAATCATATATTGACACCAACCCTGGTAAGGTGCTTGTCCTTCTGGATGGCTTTGATGAGTTTAGGACCAAAAACCGCGATGAGACCAAATTTGGTTCTATTCTGAGAATGCTAAACCCACGGGAAGCAGGAGAAATGTACGTGCTGGTAACAGCACGCCCCTCATGCTTTGACAAATTGGTTGGAGAATCCTTGATTCAAAAACCGTTCATGCAGGTAAAGGTTTTGGGGGTTACCGACAAAGATATTGAGCAGAGTGTGAACAGATTTTACTCTCAAGAACCCAATAGGGCCGAGGGACTGCTTGACCGGATTAAGTCCGCGGACGTTCTTTCTCTGTGGGCTAAGAGTTTAAAGCTTCTACCGTTGCTATGTTTATTATCAAGATGTTCGACACTCCCTGACACAAGGTCACGCCTTTACAGTGAGGCACTGAAATACATATTCTACATGGAAACAAATGTTTCACCAGAAGAAATAACAGACATTGTCATTGCCCTGGGAAAGGTTGCCCTGGATGGTCTGGTTTCTCGTGTGAAAAGGTTTTCATTTCAGGACGGAGAATTTGACAAGAGTGCACTTGATGCGGCCTTAAAGGCAGGTCTCCTGACCAGAAGACAGGTCGCAAACGGGCAAAAATCCAGTAACGGCATACAGTTTATCCATGAGACATTTCAAGAATTCTGTGCTGCTATGTACTGGCAAAGTCTTTTAGAAAAAGACAATGAGAAATTCTGCAAGATTCTTGATAAAATTGAAAGTCCTTGTGGTTTTGAGTATCTGTTGCGCTTTTGCTGCGGTGGTAATGAGACATGCACACAAATCATTTTAGAGCGGTTACAGAGGAATATTGACAACATAGAAGTAACACAGTTGGCCCTAAATTGTTACTATGAGAGCCAGTCAACACGTTTGTTATCAGAAGACTTCCTCGAGTCGTTTATAACAAGCACTATGCTTATAACAGAGTACAGCAATGATTCGCAGTACTCGCTTCAGTGGCTCTTGCAGCATGTTGTCAAGCAGACCGAGTTCGATGGAGAAGACTATCTTGCCAAAATACAACAACTGAAAATGAGTACAATGAACTTAACGAGGTTCAGTGCCGTCTTAGCGTTGCCTTTGGGTAAAATGGCAAATCTGTGTACTTTGGAAGTGATGCACTGTTCACTAATGGGAAGCGTCGTGAGTCAGATTGCATCATTCGTTAAAAGCGCAGTAAACTTGAAAGAACTGCAACTCTCATACATTGAGGTTTTGGGTGGATGTGCAGACATTTTGACTCCAGCGTTGCAGTGCCTGAAAAACCTTAGGACATTGCATTTAAACAGTTGTGACCTACTTAAAGAAGATGTGACACACATTGCATCGACAGTGAGCGAGATGACTAACTTGGTTAAACTAGATCTTTCAGGTAATAGTCATTTGGGTGGTTCTGCGCAAATACTGGCGTCTGATATTCAGCGCATGAAGCACCTCCACAGCTTGAAAATGAAGGATTGTAACTTTAACGGACAGGATGTCAAATATCTAACACAATCAGTCAGTGTCATGCAGAATCTTGTGGACTGTTCATTAACTGGTGAAGGGGGGCTTACTCTTCTGCCATGGGGTACCGGCATACACCTGCACCTTGGTGAGTGTTCGTTAAACGCCAGGGACATGAAAGACATTTTCCTGTCATTGCGTAAACGGAGGGATTTAGTAAAATTGACCCTTCATGATCTCAAACGACCGAGTGGGTCAGCAGTTTTGTGGGCGGCCGACCTAGTCAATTTGACAAACCTTGAAGAGTTGCGACTAAGTGATTGCTCATTACTAAGCACAGAAGTTGAACACATTGCAGCATCACTTAGTCTAATGCCAACTGTGAAGCACCTCAGTCTTGTGGGAAACAAGTCTCTGAGTGGCTCTACAAGTACATGGTTTGAAAGTCTAAAACAGCTGAAGCATGTCAGTAGATTGGACTTGGGCAATTGTTCACTGACGGCAGAAGATAAGAAACAAATTGTTCAAGCGTGGAAAGGTCTTGTTAATTTCGAGTCCTCTGAAGAGTATTTAAGCGAATAATCTCATCAGAGTGTCGAGACAAACAAGTTGTCCGGGGCCAAGGCCAAGGTGTCGTCGTACTCTTTAAATGTAAAAGAGTGAAAAACCACTCGTTTTGTCCGCCATACCACTCTTGCAAAGAGCCATATGGGGGACAACTCTTTTTAGAGCGAAAAACCTGTATTTTTCACTCGACTCAGAGTGAATTTCACTCCAATTCCACTCTTAAAAGAGCGAATCAGAGTGAATTTCACTCTAAAAAGAGCCAAACTGACACCACTCGGGGAAGAGAGTGATATTTTCACTCTTTTGCATTAAGAGAGTAGTAAAAAATCAAAGGAAAATGAGAAACCACACCACTGTTCTTTGTCATCATTCAAAGTACTTTATCTGACTGCTCCAGGTGAACTTAAAAGTGCTACGAAAACTAGGGATGAGAGCAGTTACCAGGAAAATCAGTTGATCTTGCGCTGGACACATTTATACACTCCGCTGTCGATCTGTTAAGATTATAATTTGCTGACGTTTGCGTATATAACAAAACGAATGACGATTTACTCCCAGTTTTAAAGGCTATCAATAAGAACAAAATGGTTCTGCAACTGTCACTCCGTATGGAGTATGATTGTGTACCAGTGTACGGCGCCAAATTAATGTTGGCGGTCGGTCCGTTGTAATTATGAGTCACTTGCTAGTTGCTAGTTGCGAGTAACGCTTTCAAGTCTGCATCACGATATTCGAGACCGAGTCTAAGTCATTTATGAGTCCAATGTCTCAATGGTAAAGGCAGTGGTTGTATTCAGTATAGTTTGACACAATACTACTTTTTATTCATCTGAATTAACGAAAAAATTGTTTGTCTGCTCATTTTTTTTATTTCAAGCAACGTAAAATGATGCAAATTAATTTTTTGCTGTTCAATAACGTAAGCGGAATTGTCGTAAGCACTTACCGTTTTTCAGTTCAGCTCTACGTTCACAGTCCTGTAGGAGGCTACTCGTCATAGATATACTGGCCTCGTACATTCTAAGGAAACTAAATCAAGCACAATAGGAGGCTACTCGTCATAGATAGACTGGCCTCGTACATTCTAAGGAAACTAAATCAAGCACAAGGATACTAACCTGCAACCACCCAGAACAAACTGAGCCACGGCCTCAAATTCATACACACACTGCTATAATACCTCTCATCATGGGCGTAAATCCCGGGGGATGGGGGATATATCCCCCCCCCACTTTTTGACCAGGGGGGATGGCCCATAGAATTACCCCCCTCCCCCCAGATTTTCATGTACCATGAAAAAAAGCAGGCGTATTTTGCGACACTAAATGCAAAACTGAAAATCATGTTATAAATCATTTGTATTGTTGGCTTAGCGACGATGTTCGGAGCTGCATATGCACATATGGTATATGTTTTTGCCCTCATGTTCTTGATAATCCTTAACCCCCGCTTATCAAAATATTTGTCAGGCGAACATTTCTGGAAGTCACTTTAATAGGGGAACAAATTCTTGAACATCCCCCACTTTTGGACACGGGTTAACGCCACTGCTTCTCATTATATCATGATCCATATAGTGATCCATGAGATTTCCTGCTCTGTTTGCTGATACGCGAGGAGGGGCGGTACTAGTTTTTTATGCTTGGGGGTATATGGTGGAAATATGAAGAGGGCATTACCCCGACAATATGGCGCCCATCATCTATTGCCCCATATTAATTACTGGCTCTCGGCATCTACTCCGTTCAAGCTCAACTTGGACCTACGTGATGTTTAGAAATTGTGAAAGATCGTTTGGGAAGATTAAACACTTAAATTTGTAAATTGAAGTCAGTCGTTACTTACCCAGTAATTTCTCTGACAGATTTTGTTGTGTCTTGTAGAGAAGAACATTTCCTCAAAAGTAGCCAAATTAATACATTGCAGCAAAGCAAATGCGAAGTGGCAGACAAAATAAATGAGAAAACACTGTCATTGTTAAACTCCTTTTAGATTAAACTCCTCTTAACATGATTTTTTTGTATTGAAAAAACTTGCCAAGAAGTAGCAAGCATTGCTGGGGAGTTGAGGATTTACCGTATTGTTGCAGAAGTAATCATTTCTAACACATAGACAGTACCCAGTACAAAAGATGATTTATTTTCCTATTTATTTGCAGAATTTACAGTGTAAATTTGTTTCATTTGTATTTGATAATTTTAAATGGTTTAGAAACGTCTCTTTAACACTCAAACACGATTGTAAATGGTGCAAGGGTTCACATGCCTAATGTGGCCAGTCTTGTCAGGCCCCATCTAAATACATTAACTGCATCCACCTGTTTATTGCGGCCACTTCCCGTCAGTCCCGTTTGTTGGTTACTTTTACAGTTTGACTGTGTGGAATTATGAGGTAATCATAGCGGTTGAAAACTGTAAGCTTGGAGTTAATATAAAGCAGGGCGAATGACTGTTTTTGATGGAATTTTTTAACTGTCTCGTTCTGATACATCATATATAAAGGAGATTGTTCTGTTTTGTTTTTTTAACCCTAACAGTCCTCAATCCTCCAATTTTAATATAATTATTCACACACCCTGGGAGTAAAAACAGAAAAACAGGTCTGTGTTATACTTCAGTTAAAATGTTTTATGATACAGAGCATCTTTGTTATTTGTCTTTCAACTTGCAACTTATACTGTCTGCATTCTTCGCCATGGCACAAACAGTGATGTTTGCCTTGAGATTTAATAATACAAACCATGAACAATTTAAAGGTTTCGCTATACGGACCACGTTATTATCAAGTACCTTGCTTCCCTGTGAAATTCGGAAGTGATGCTCTATAAGGAAAGAGTGATGATGGGAATTTACATCGCGATCTTTGAGTAAGGTCTGCTAGTTGTACTTGCGACGAAACTGTGTATGTTTACTTGTGTAGTCTACGGATTTAATTTTCATATCTATTGCCTGCTACTTGTATATGATTTCAAGACGAAACTAAGATGTAAATATATCGCCATATATGGCCTGCTATGTGCCTGTGTATGATTTCAAGACAAAACTAAGATTTAAATATATCGCCATATATGGCCTGCTTCTTAAATATGATTTCAAGACGAAACTAAGACTTAAGTATATCGCCATATAGATTGTCACTTGTGTATGATTTCAAGACGAAACTAAAATTTAAATATATCGCCATATATGGCCTGCTACTTGTATATGATTTCATAATTAAAATACATCGCCATCTATTAAATGCTATACTTGTGTATGATTTCAAGATGAAACTAAGATGTAAATAAATCGCCATCTATGGCCTGCTACGTGTTTATGATTTCAAGACGAAACTAAGATTTAAATTATATCACTATCACTATGGTATAATGATTGGATGTAAACATATATAACTTATATTCAGCATGGTCTGCTACTCTTGTATATGATTTCGAGACGATTTCGAGAGTGTCTCAAGTCGTTAACCTTTGGTGGTCTAACAGCTCACATAAATCTTCTCAAATAGGATTATCACTTTAGCTGATAATCAGCTACTGACGCTGTGTGGAGAAATGCAAAAAGAATTCGTAAGGTCTTGCTGTGAATGTACAGCGATCTTTTACATAATAATGTAAGTAAAGTTTCTTGTAAATGTTTAAACACGCAGTTATTTGTATTTCGAAAAGTAACTTTAAGCATTTGAAGAATCTACAACGCAGCGGGCTTTAAGGATGTCAATTTCCCAAATGTGTTTGAATAATTTTCAATTTCGAAACATGATCATAACGTACGTGTGTTACCTATGTCAGAACTTGCAGTACTGAAGAAGATGATACATTTGAATTTAACGCGTTAATTTTTAACTATACATTTTCATTTTTGCCGTTTTTATGATATAAAGAGTACAATATGGCTGCTTTTCAGTGAGAATTAAAATCTTGTCTTTAAAAATTGATTACCTGCAATGTAGCACCTGATTTTGCCCCAGACAAGACATGCATGCAAAATCATGAGTAATTCCTTAGGAGAAAAGGATTTATGGAAAACGACATTTGAAAAATGCACGTGATATTTGCGATGCAAACCTCATAACCTGGATCGGAGTATGAAATGATATCTTTATTCAAAGGCTGTCTCACTCCGTTTGTCTGATTAGTGGTCAAAGCCAATATGAATGAGAACGTGATGGAGAAATAAAGTAAATTTCTACTTGTATAAATAGCAGGTGTCATGTTCTAATTTGTTGGCTGATGGTATTATCAATTCTGTCTGGAACAAAGTTTATAAGGTGAAGGTTTACAGATAAATCACCAATCCAGATGATGTTTGGTGATAAGAAAAACCTTATGGGTTTTGGGGGCGGTTAAAATTGCAAACTTTTCCTGGAAAAGTGGTCCCATTTTTTTTTCGCTCTTAAAAATATTGGCAAAGTGGGAGGGGATAGAGCCGGTTGTGACGTGTTGGCGCTTACAATTCTAACCCCCCCCCCCCCAAATGGAGCTCCCCCCCCCCCATTTCACCCGCCGGCCGCCCCCGCTGGATACGCCACTGGTTCGGATCGATAGTGGGACCATATTATTACTATTTTTGCTGGCCCACTGTCGTATAGACTTGTCTCTGCGGGGTTTAAACGTGTTACAATGTTTTGCTAAATGTGATCCTAAGATTCCGGAAATTAAACGATTTATCTATCATTTTTTTAAATAAACCCAAGACATAATAGAGAACAGAAGAAGTCTATATGAAAATCTAACTCGAAAAATGTGAATAGCCTGGGCGGTTAGACATACTGATCGAAATGTAAAGTGTATCTCGGGTTCTAGTAAGAACCATAACTTAGGGGCGTCCCTAGGGGGTGTGGGGATGTGACACCCCCCCCCCCCCCATTCGTCGTTTTTGTTCGGCAAAATCGTGTTTCTGTGCATAATGTAGTTGGAAATTGAATGGCGCCCTCAACGTCAAAAGTGTAGACTTACACCAGCTCTTTCAACATTTTGTTTTGCATTTAATAGCGCCCTCCAGATTTCTCCCCATCGCAGCAATGATTTTCAAACAGTGACAACACAATAACAAGTTGAAAGAACTGGTGAAAGTCTGCTAATTCTCGAGGGCGCCATCACGCGAACTTAAGCTGAGAGTGGGATGGAAGTTTTGGCGTTACTGGTGGGAAAAAGAAATCATCGTACGGCCCTCAAAATTGGTGAGCGACATGTTCATTTTCAGGGGACGGAAGGAAAGCTTGGAATGAGTAATTTACCGTCAAAATTGGAAACTGATCGGTGATTCTTAAATTACCCATTTTCAAATGTATCGAACTCGATCACTCTGTATATATTGCAGTACTACTTCCAGAACTGTAAGGCTCTACGAACCTTACAGGAAGGTCCTATCTCGAGGCAACGTAAAAGTGGATTCTGGA
>JAULKO010334861.1:0-27212 GCA_032356045.1 Mediaster aequalis | reverse complement strand
CGATACCATCGAATTGCTGACCGTGTTCGGAAGCTTGATGGCTTAGACCACCTGGAAGTTGTGAGTTGCTCTCAGGTATAGGTCTGTTACATTGATAGCGGTGCCGGGGATTTTGACGATGCTGTTGTGAGTTGCTCTCAGGTATAGGTCTGTTACATTAAGAAGAACTTGCTGCGCAACGCGATCGCGTTGTGAGTTGCTCTCAGGTATAGGTCTGTTACATTAATCTTGCCTGTAACTATATCAAGCTGGTGTTGTGAGTTGCTCTCAGGTATAGGTCTGTTACATTTTCTCGGCAACTGCCAAGATAGCGTTTTTTGTTGTGAGTTGCTCTCAGGTATAGGTCTGTTACATTTTTCTCAACGGCCATAATTTTGCTATTCAAGTTGTGAGTTGCTCTCAGGTATAGGTCTGTTACATTAGCAGTGGGGCGGTAATTAACGGGGCACAGGTTGTGAGTTGCTCTCAGGTATAGGTCTGTTACATTTAACAACTACACACACAAGTCTGTACGTGAGTTGTGAGTTGCTCTCAGGTATAGGTCTGTTACATTAAATCGGCTTTAGAGCGGGCTACGGCGAGAGTTGTGAGTTGCTCTCAGGTATAGGTCTGTTACATTATCGGGAAGATCCTTTGGGCTATGCGATTCGTTGTGAGTTGCTCTCAGGTATAGGTCTGTTACATTTTCCAAATCCTCATCCTCTCTTTGGTCGTTGTTGTGAGTTGCTCTCAGGTATAGGTCTGTTACATTTTCCAAATCCTCATCCTCTCTTTGGTCGTTGTTGTGAGTTGCTCTCAGGTATAGGTCTGTTACATTATTAAAGAATGAAAGTATTCAGGGTCTACTGTTGTGAGTTGCTCTCAGGTATAGGTCTGTTACATTACATCTACAGATGGAAACATCGCAATCATTGTTGTGAGTTGCTCTCAGGTATAGGTCTGTTACATTCGTCAAGACGGAGAAAGTGTTAGCTTTATTGTTGTGAGTTGCTCTCAGGTATAGGTCTGTTACATTTAATCTTTACAGGCATCAGGTGCTCATAGTGTTGTGAGTTGCTCTCAGGTATAGGTCTGTTACATTAATTCAACCAACATGGGCACTTCTAAGATAGTTGTGAGTTGCTCTCAGGTATAGGTCTGTTACATTTAATGTGGTTAGATGAAGCATACACGCAGTGTTGTGAGTTGCTCTCAGGTATAGGTCTGTTACATTATGAGCAAGAAGAGGGTAGATAAAAGACAGGTTGTGAGTTGCTCTCAGGTATAGGTCTGTTACATTAAATAGCAAAAAATTACAAACTACCTGAACGTTGTGAGTTGCTCTCAGGTATAGGTCTGTTACATTAAAACGACAGTTACACAAGGCTGGAGATTGTTGTGAGTTGCTCTCAGGTATAGGTCTGTTACATTCACTGGAAGTACACTGACGATGAGTACGAAGTTGTGAGTTGCTCTCAGGTATAGGTCTGTTACATTGAAACTCCAAATTGAAAAGTTTTTGGACTTGTTGTGAGTTGCTCTCAGGTATAGGTCTGTTACATTATCTAAAAACCTTAAAATCAGAGTACCTTAGTTGTGAGTTGCTCTCAGGTATAGGTCTGTTACATTTATGAAAAAAAATATGGCAGACATTGCCCTGTTGTGAGTTGCTCTCAGGTATAGGTCTGTTACATTGATCCGTACCACAAGTACTGCGCGGTAACTGTTGTGAGTTGCTCTCAGGTATAGGTCTGTTACATTCTCTAATGGAGCACTATACTTTTGAATTTGTTGTGAGTTGCTCTCAGGTATAGGTCTGTTACATTTCAAAGAAGCCAGGCGACGTGAGCAGGCGTGTTGTGAGTTGCTCTCAGGTATAGGTCTGTTACATTTATATCGACAGCGAGACTTTGCCGGTTTGGGTTGTGAGTTGCTCTCAGGTATAGGTCTGTTACATTACTTTTTACGCGGTATTTTGATATTACTAAGTTGTGAGTTGCTCTCAGGTATAGGTCTGTTACATTTATGATGCGGCGTTCCCCGGCACGAACGCAGTTGTGAGTTGCTCTCAGGTATAGGTCTGTTACATTAGTACTGGAGCAGTAATCAACGGCAGTCAAGTTGTGAGTTGCTCTCAGGTATAGGTCTGTTACATTTAAACGCATTGACAAGACTAAGTCCGTTACGTTGTGAGTTGCTCTCAGGTATAGGTCTGTTACATTTTCGACATCCGTACATACTTCTTCACGCGCGTTGTGAGTTGCTCTCAGGTATAGGTCTGTTACATTAGAAATAGTCGAAACAGAAGAAGCAACTGGTTGTGAGTTGCTCTCAGGTATAGGTCTGTTACATTTCGCGGCGATTTAATAAAAAAGATATGCACGTTGTGAGTTGCTCTCAGGTATAGGTCTGTTACATTAGCCATTAACCACACCGTACCGTGCTCATTGTTGTGAGTTGCTCTCAGGTATAGGTCTGTTACATTCAACGATAGCTTTCACGTTAACGGCGTATCGTTGTGAGTTGCTCTCAGGTATAGGTCTGTTACATTAAACCCAGCTATGAATAATCTCGGTGCGCTGTTGTGAGTTGCTCTCAGGTATAGGTCTGTTACATTCGCTAATCCACAAGCGGTGATAACCGATTAGTTGTGAGTTGCTCTCAGGTATAGGTCTGTTACATTACAAGGCGGTAACGTCTTTTTTGGGTGATGTTGTGAGTTGCTCTCAGGTATAGGTCTGTTACATTATCCATGTATGTGATGAAGTCCCGGCAGAGGTTGTGAGTTGCTCTCAGGTATAGGTCTGTTACATTGACAGGATGGAGAATCTGTTACGTTTATTGTTGTGAGTTGCTCTCAGGTATAGGTCTGTTACATTAAACGCGACCCAAACTACAGCGGGGGAACTGTTGTGAGTTGCTCTCAGGTATAGGTCTGTTACATTAAAAAACCAAGGAGATTAAAAATGACAGTTGTTGTGAGTTGCTCTCAGGTATAGGTCTGTTACATTGGAGAAAATGACAGCGAACGGCCAAAGACTGTTGTGAGTTGCTCTCAGGTATAGGTCTGTTACATTGCAAAAGAAACGCTGAAAGATTTTTTAACCGTTGTGAGTTGCTCTCAGGTATAGGTCTGTTACATTTAAACGCACTGACAAGACTAAGCCCATTGGTTGTGAGTTGCTCTCAGGTATAGGTCTGTTACATTAAAAGGGATTTGCGCGAAAAGCTTAAGCTTGTTGTGAGTTGCTCTCAGGTATAGGTCTGTTACATTATTGTGCCACTTGGGACGCGTACGGATCTTGTTGTGAGTTGCTCTCAGGTATAGGTCTGTTACATTAAATGGAATTTGACAAGTCGACCGATTATGTTGTGAGTTGCTCTCAGGTATAGGTCTGTTACATTGCCTGACAGAAAGAAGCTTTTGCTTTAGTTGTTGTGAGTTGCTCTCAGGTATAGGTCTGTTACATTGCTAAAAAGGCCGTGGAACACGCCGAACTTGTTGTGAGTTGCTCTCAGGTATAGGTCTGTTACATTACTGAAGAAGAAGAGGAAGCGGCGATTCGAGTTGTGAGTTGCTCTCAGGTATAGGTCTGTTACATTAGCGGGGGGAATAACTCAAACTCCGATCGAGTTGTGAGTTGCTCTCAGGTATAGGTCTGTTACATTCAGGCCGTCATTCACTGCATACTGGACAAGTTGTGAGTTGCTCTCAGGTATAGGTCTGTTACATTGTCAAACGATGGTGGCCGACTGGCTTGCAGTTGTGAGTTGCTCTCAGGTATAGGTCTGTTACATTATCACATCATGTTAAGAGACACGGATCATGTTGTGAGTTGCTCTCAGGTATAGGTCTGTTACATTATTGAAATTAATGTAGAAGATCAACAAGTTGTTGTGAGTTGCTCTCAGGTATAGGTCTGTTACATTTAAAGGCGAAGAAATAATGTCAACGCCAAAGTTGTGAGTTGCTCTCAGGTATAGGTCTGTTACATTATCAGAGCTTGTGGTTGGACAGCCCCAAATGTTGTGAGTTGCTCTCAGGTATAGGTCTGTTACATTGCCAGAAATTCCATCCGCAATTTGGGCTTGTTGTGAGTTGCTCTCAGGTATAGGTCTGTTACATTAGTTCGAGCAACACGGGCATTTCTAAAGTAGTTGTGAGTTGCTCTCAGGTATAGGTCTGTTACATTGGAAAAGATGACAGCAAACGGCCAGAAACTGTTGTGAGTTGCTCTCAGGTATAGGTCTGTTACATTAAGCGCGACCCGAACTACAGTAAACCGGGAGTTGTGAGTTGCTCTCAGGTATAGGTCTGTTACATTACGCGGACATCCGGCCGACTCTAATAATGGTTGTGAGTTGCTCTCAGGTATAGGTCTGTTACATTAGAAATTATGGCATCACGTTTTGTTCGTTTGTTGTGAGTTGCTCTCAGGTATAGGTCTGTTACATTAGCAAACCCAAAACGCCGTCCAAGCTTCTTGTTGTGAGTTGCTCTCAGGTATAGGTCTGTTACATTACGGGACAGAGTCTGCCTGTTGGTACTTCTGTTGTGAGTTGCTCTCAGGTATAGGTCTGTTACATTTAGACAATCAAACACAAAAACAAATAGCAGGTTGTGAGTTGCTCTCAGGTATAGGTCTGTTACATTCCCCGCCGATTCGACAAAATACAGCGACATGTTGTGAGTTGCTCTCAGGTATAGGTCTGTTACATTGATGAAGAAGATGAGCATTACCATTTTACTGTTGTGAGTTGCTCTCAGGTATAGGTCTGTTACATTAAGATCGTGATAGACATGCCTGTAAGGTACGTTGTGAGTTGCTCTCAGGTATAGGTCTGTTACATTCTTAGCTGTGATGATAAATGGGCAGTCAAGTTGTGAGTTGCTCTCAGGTATAGGTCTGTTACATTAAAAAATTGGCGATTACGATTATGATGAAGTTGTGAGTTGCTCTCAGGTATAGGTCTGTTACATTAAAATCCAGAACGAATTGGAAGAAGCTCAAGTTGTGAGTTGCTCTCAGGTATAGGTCTGTTACATTCGGCAGGATGGAGAATCTGTTACGTTCATAGTTGTGAGTTGCTCTCAGGTATAGGTCTGTTACATTACAAAATGGATCCAATTCAAGTCGAATGGAGTTGTGAGTTGCTCTCAGGTATAGGTCTGTTACATTAATCTGGTTAGATTCAAAATACACCGAGCTGTTGTGAGTTGCTCTCAGGTATAGGTCTGTTACATTACCTTGTCTGTAGCTCACGGATTCTAAAGACAAACCATTGGGTGGGGCTTAAAGAAAAATAGCCTCTTGGCTCTGGTTGCTCTAAGTTGTGGGGCTTTTTTTGCATCAAAACATCTCTAGTTGCAAAGGCGGGGGTTCTGTTTTTTTTCTGCGTCGGCCCCAGAAATTTTTAATGTCACCGAATTGTTTGTCGGTGATACTGATGATGCTCACCATCCCTTTTTCCGGGAGCATGGACTTGATTCTTTGCGCGTGAACCTCTGCATTCTCACCGCTGGCACAATGCCGGATGTACACGGAATATTGCATCATATCAAATCCATTTTTTAGCAGACCTTTGCGAAAACGTGTATAGGCTTTTCTCGCTTTTATATCCTCAGTCGGTAAATCAAATAATACCATAATCCACATGGCTCTGTACTTACTGAATACGGTCATAAAACCGGATAATCAATTTTCTTTTGTTCGCCTGCAAAGCAGCGATAAACAGAAGCGGTTGTGTGGTGCAAGCCGACCATTAGAGGCCGTGTTTCCTTTTCAAAACGAACATCGGTTGTTAAAACTTTTAATAACTCCTGTTTCATTTCCTTGCTCAAAGACTCGCAATCTTCTTCATGGCTGAGCTTGTAGGCAGCTTCATCTACAAAGATTCGGTAAGGTTCCATGATATCGTCTGCCAGGCAGTAGGCGTTGTAGCGGTTGTGGTGGTGGATGCCAAGTGTGGGAAGTAAACCAGAACTGACAAGAGAGCGAGCTACAGCTGCACGTAAAACCATATAGCCATAGTTCAATAAATTGTTGGGAGCTTTGCCAAAACGCTCACGTCTGAACTCTCTGCCGAACAATCGGGGCCAGTAATAACGAGCTGCCTGCGCCTCCAGATTAGACGGGTCGCCCGACTTCACTTCTTTAACGAGCTCGTTTAACCTTGCGGGTTCTTCGCCAATTTTTTTCAGATGCCGTGCCTGATTTTTAATTTTTGATTGTACTGTTTGCTTCCACAGTGTTTTCTTTAATGGCACTGAAGTTTCTATCTGTTTCTGGAAACGTTCGCTTTGCACTGAATTTGTATCCAGCGGTAAAAGCAGCCCAGCCGGGTGATGGTTTTTTGCAGACAAAATCACGGCCGCGTTGTTTTCGAGCAGAGCTGTCAGACAGCCATGTGTGTAAAGAACAGCTGGATTGTCAATGAGCAGGACACCTATATCTTCCACCGGAATTTTCCCGACCAGAACCCCATCTTGTTCGATGTTGAGTTGTTCGTTTTTGACGCTCAACCGGCTGGGATTTTCTATAGCTATCGTCCGTTTAATCATTGGCTTTGTGAATTCTCCCCAAGCGGTCGATGGTTATTTTTATTCCTTTAAAGCTGTTCGGTGTTTTACTTTGTCTGCCTATTTCTTTTTCATCATCATTCTTTAAAATTGATGTGAGATGGTGGCGGAATGTTATGCTGGTTGACATTTTTTGTACCCGGTAAAGGTGTGGACTTAAAGCCAAATGATCCGGGTTTTGCCAGTCGATCTGGTCTTCATAGACATCCAGCAATACCAGTTCGTTGATAGCCAGTGAGCAGACAAACTCTTTGCCTTCTCCAAAGTTGCGTCGAATGGCAGGCTCGTTGTTGTTCAACCTTCGCACTGCTTCGAACAGGGTGCAGACTTCTCCACCTTGTTTGGTATTGCCTTTTTTATCCACATAGCGGTAGATAACGATGTGGTGGTTTTTCCCCGGTTCAACTCCGGTTTTGTTACGGTTGGGTAGTAGCAGCATATTGTTGAAGGGCTGATGAATACGTACTTTCTTTATAGGAATTTTTTTATCCTTTGAGGATTTCATATAAAGCGGGTTGTCTTTGAATGCCTTGTTGGGGATGGAGAATTTTTTCTGGTCGGGGTCCACTCCCAGCTCACGCAGTCTTTTTTTGACTATATCCCTTACCGTTTTGTCTGCAATTTTTGCCACCATTGCGGGCTGTAGACTTTCAAGTGATTTTCTGACGGCATAAAGGGTCTGGCCTTTTTCATCCTGTTGCTCTGTTTTCCCGTAAAGGGTGTCCTCATGCAGGGCACCGCGAATTCGCTTGTTGATGCGATGTGATATCAGTAATTTTTTTATATGTGGTTCTATATCTTCGCGAAACGTGGGCCAGGGTTTTTCAAATCGTTCACGAGTGGGAGATCGTTCGTATTTGTTATAACTGCTTAGCTTACTCAATATGCCATTGTCGGTCATAGCTACTACAGCGGCATCAATGGCATGGTGCCTGTGGTCATCCCTGTTTTTCAAATCAAGCTCGCCTGTACTTTTTGATAACAGGCTGTTGAGGCCCCAAAGGTGACGTAATTCGGCTGTTGCCTGACCTTTTGCCACTTTGGTTTTGTAACCAAATATCGACAATAATTGCTGTGATGCACGGCTGATATAAGCTGTATCGTTTAATTGCCGGCTGATGAAGTCGCTGCTTATTTCCTTTTGCCGGAACTTTTTCTGCTTGTTATAGGGGAGAACCTTAATACGTTGCAGAATTTCATCGTATTGAGCAGTATCGTGATAATATTCATAGGGTGCTTTATTGCCCTTGCGATTATTTTCATCAATTTGGCACAGTGTTTTATTGCTGAAGGAGTCATCCAGACTTCTTGAGTAAGGAATTATATGTTCGATGTCGAAATTTCTATTATGAAATAAGTCGTCCATATCAATTTTGTGGCCTGTGTAAGGGCATGTGTATTTGCACTCTTCCCATAGTTTGTACTTTAAAATAGTATCGTGATTGACAGGAACACCTCTGGCATCCAGTTTTTTACCAATTTCTTGATGCATCTCTTTTCTTTCGAGATTTTCAAAATGAAGTTTTTTGCGTATTTTTGCAGGAAGTTTCAAGTCGCGGGTCAACTCAACTCTCACCTCATCGGGTTTGCCAATGGTTTGCTCTACTTTAGTAACCAGCCTGGATAGCTCATGAAGAGTTTGCGAAACGATGGGATTTCGCAACTTGCTCATAAAATCGTCAAAACTTTCGTGTTCTTGCTGATTTTTGTAACCGGCTTTTTCTTTGGCATCCGCGAGATTAAATCCTTCTTCAAGGAAAGGCGTAAGCTTGCGAATGGCTTTTTTTGAGAAATGAGCGCAACCCTGCTCGAAACTTGTTTTTCGAGCAAGTGTTTCTGACAGCACCTGCGTCAGGCCCCATTTTTTCTGTGCATATTCTTCCAGCCAATCGGGGTCGTCTGCCTGAAACACAACTTGTTGGATAAGGTCTCTTTCTTCTAAAGTTTTGTCCCACCATGTTTTGCCAAATACCTTTGCTAGCCGGGTTCCAGAGCGGTTGCCTATCAAACGTTTTTCACCGCCTAGCTCCAGATTGCATTGGGTTTCTTTTGGAAGCTCTATGAGGGTTTTTATTTGGTCAAATTTACGGTCTTCTTTTTTCGACAACTCATCAATGAGCCTCTGGCGTTTTTCTTTTATAGTGCCTTCAAACTCTTCATGTTTCTCATCGGTCTTGTTAATTTCACGACTAAAGTTATAGATCACGCCATCAGGGTCGGTAAACTCCAGTCGATTAACCTGTTCTAGAATTCTAAAGCGCTGGAAGTCGAGACTATTTTTGTGGCATCGTCTTTTTTCAGGTTCCAGTGTGCATTTGCCGATCAAATGAGAAACTGATTTTAAAGGTCGCTGGTGGAAGATGGTTTCATCTTTAATAATTTTTTTTATATCATCGGAAAGTTCAGGAAAAAATTCTTTTTGTTTCTCCCAAAGCATTTCAAATTCCTGGATGTACATGGCACGCAGGGTGTAGCGCCCACGCAAGCGTTCTTCTAACGGATTTTTTTTTGCCAGATACTCTCCCAGCGTACGGCAATTTTCTTCTTCCATCTTTTTTTGCAATTCATTAGTGGCCTTGATGATTTTGTTATCATCTTTTGCCTGTCCGGATTTCAGGCTGCTTTTGAATCCGCGTCTTTGGTTGAGATGGTAAAGTACACGCCCGAATTCGAATTTGCTGAGTTTCTCGTCCAAGCCTTTTTTCCGAAGTCGATAAATAGTTTTGGAAGGTGTTTCTTTATCCTTATTAGTTTCGTTGTCTTGCTTGAAAAATTCGGATTCGTCCTCAGGTTTTATGGGGAACATTCCTAAAGACTTCAGTAAATTTTTCAGTTTGTCTTTTCGTTGTCTCTTTCGTCCATATTGTCTGCGGGATTGCCTTGCCAGTCTGCGGTTTTCGTTCTTCGATGCCTCTTTGCTCTGGTTGAAGTTGCTGACCCCTTCCTGAAATATACGGCTTCCTATGGCAAGAACTTTCTCATTGCCCTTGTCAATGCAGGCCCAGCCGATGGAATTAGGTCCTAAGTCGAGTCCCAGTATCATAGCCATTCAAAACTCCTTATTTCTTTTTTGGAAGTATTCGGTAATTCTAATATTTTATTGACAAGATGTCCAAGATTCCTTATGCTGTTTGCGATGTAACAGACCTATGCTTGAGAGCTTCCCGCAATAAAGGGAAGAAATTCTCCCAGGAAAATTCAATTTCGATTGAAGCCAGCCCCTGCCTCGGCAGGGGCATTTTTTTTGATACCTCGGGCGTTGGCAAAGTAGATCCTCATGATAGATGACCTCTTCCGTCAAGCTCAGTCAGGTGATAACGTTGAAGTGGTTTTAGATGCAATTTCAAAATGAACGCCTTCTTTTTTTTGTAGAGTGTGGATAATGCCAAACAGGTTATTGGCTGTAGGGTTTCCGCTGGGGCTGAATATACGCATCAGGCTTTTGGGAGATTTTTCAACTATACTGCCCAACTTCTCAAAACCAATCGTGGCGTTGATATAGTCTCTAAGTAATACTTTTCCTGTCTCGATATCCCCGACCAGCATGCTTTCAATACTTTCTTTAAGGAGGCCTGTGCGAAACTTCGAATCCTTTAGGGCTCGCGCTTGGATCGTTTCTTTAAAGTTTCTGGTTATAGCCATAGTTATTGTTCCTTCTTACGCTTCTTGTATTCCTGCCAAAGTTCCTTTGCCCGGTCTATATCGTTTTGCTGACGTTTCTTAGTACCGCCTACTTGATCTTTCTCAGTAAAAGTGGATACGAAGAAAGTGGTCTTCCCTATATAAGTGGACAGTTAATTAAGCTGCATTCTTTTTCTCGAAGTCTTCTGGGCTGAGATAACCGAGATAAGAATGGCGCCGTTGCCGATTGTAAAACCCTTCGATATATTCAAAAATAGCCATCTTAGCTTCCTGACGGGTATTGTAAGTTTTTCCGTGTATCAACTCCACTTTTAATGTGTGGAAGAAACTTTCTTCTACAGAATTATCCCAACAATCTCCCTTACGACTCATACTGCACAGGATTCCGTTGGTTTTTAGTAGTTATTGAAACTCATTGCTGGCGTACTGAACCCCTCGGTCGGAATGATGAATCAGCCCTGACTTTAATCCTCCATTAAACGGACGGCTTCAACTTTATACTCTTTTGTATACTGATTGCGTTTCCTTCTCATACAGAACACCTCCAAAAATGATTATATTCATCACTTTCTTGGTATCCACTTTTACTGAGAAAGATCACTTTTTCGGTTTCTATTTCGGTGCTTATACCTGAGAGGAATTTTAATCCCTTTAAGATAAAGCTCTTTTCCTAGCTTGCCCCACGAATCCTCGGTTAGGTGGTCAAAAATTTCAATATTCCCAAGAGAGTGAAGTATATTGAATTTCTATAGATGTTCTTCATACAGTCAATTTTTAGAATAATGAAAAATATTCACAGTTTCCCTCCAATTTCAAATAGTGACTCTCGTGTTCTTATCCTTGGGAGCATGCCGGGCAAAGAATCACTATTGAAAAACGAATACTACGCTCATTCAAGAAATGCATTCTGGAAAATTATGATGGAGGTGTTGGATATTCCGCTTGAAATGTCTTACTCGGGGAAAACTGCCTCCTTGGTTAGTAGAGGTGTTGCTTTATGGGATGTGCTAAATAACTGTACCCGCGAGTCAAGTTTGGATTCTGATATAAAAGAATCTTCTATCGACTGCAATGATTTTGAAGGTTTTTATAAATCACACTCGCATATTTGCAAGGTTTTCTTCAACGGGAATAAAGCAGAGGATGTTTATATGAAATGTGTTTCCCCAAAATTATCAGAAAAATTTAAAAAATTAACCTATAGAGGACTACCCTCAACCAGTCCCGCGAATGCCACCAAAACTTTCAGCAATAAAGTCTCAGCTTGGAGATCAATATTAGATTGACTGAAATATATGAATACTCAATGCAAAAGAACAAACACATAAGTAAGCCTAAATAAAGACTGACCATATGAGGAAGTATAATGAAAAGAATTTGATCCCTGTGCTGCGATTATTTGTTGATGCTGGAAACAAAGCCCTTGAAGGCGGTTTTTCTGATAATGGTGGTGAGATTCATTCTCTTAAACGCATTGTTGATATTCTGAGCATGAATTTGTGTTACCCCCCGCCTATGTCATATAAATATTTTAAAAAAAGATTCGGCAGCGGAAATTAGTGTAGAAGCCCAAAAGCCCAAAAGCCCAAAAGCCCGACAGCGTGGCGATCAGATTTTTATCGAGTATGTTTTGCCACAGTGTCAACTTTTTCCCGAAAGAAACTAAGGAATAAAAATGAAAACAGTATTTATACTTGGAGCAGGATTTTCGTATGAAGCCGGTGCTCCAACTCAGTTGATGGAAAAAACATTCGAGTGTCACAGAAGGGATGAATCAAGTTTTCTGGAGAATAAATTTTCACTATTCAAAATTTTTTTAACCGACAGATTACATGTTAGAAAAAATCAGTTAGAACAAGTGGAATTGGGCCTATGACTTATGGGATATTCTGATGTTTCAGTCATGGCTGGAGCAACAATAACTAATCAAATGAGATGACTTTGAAAATGAGAAAAATTTCTGTAATTGGACTTGGATATGTGGGGCTACCTGTTGCGGTAGCTTTTGGCAAGAAAGCCAGAACTATTGGTTTTGATGTGAGTGACAGAAGACTTGATGAATTGCGCAATGGATTTGACCGAACCAATGAAATTTCCAATAAAGATTTAGAGGATTCGAATATTGTATTCACTTCAGATATCATGATTCTGTCTGAAGCAGATTTTCATATCGTTGCAGTACCCACACCGATTGATGATCAACGTCAGCCAGATTTAACACCTGTTACAAAAGCATCAGAGACTGTGGGAAGTGCACTTAAGAAGGGGGATATCGTTGTATATGAATCAACGGTTTATCCAGGTGTAACGGAAGAAGTTTGCGTCCCTATTTTAGAGCGGGTATCGGGATTGAAATGTGGGGTTGATTTTACTATGGGATATAGTCCAGAGCGAATCAATCCCGGTGATAAAGTGCATACCTTTTCAAAAATCACAAAGGTAGTAGCCGGGCAAGACTCACCAACGCTAGAGGTGGTTGCTTCTGTTTACGAATCTGTTGTTACGGCCGGTGTGTATCGAGCGGCAAGCATAAAGGTCGCCGAAGCAGCAAAGGTCATTGAAAATACGCAAAGGGACTTGAATATTGCGCTGATGAACGAGCTGTCTATGATTTTTAATCATATGGGGATTGATACAAATAGCGTACTTGAGGCTGCTGGAACAAAATGGAATTTCCTTAAGTTTACGCCAGGTCTGGTTGGAGGCCATTGCATTGGCGTTGACCCCTATTATTTGACTCATAAGGCGGAAGCGCTGGGTTATCACCCTGAGATCATTTTAGCGGGTCGTCGGGTTAACGATGGTATGGGTGCTTATATTGGTCAACAAACAATCAAGCAATTGACTCATATTGGGCATGACATCAAAAAATGTAGGGTAACCATATTGGGTTTGACATTTAAAGAGAATTGCCCGGATTTACGGAATTCAAAAGTTGTTGATGTAATTCGTGAATTAAGATCATTCGGTGTTGAATTACAAGTTTGCGACCCTCAGGCTGAGGAACATGAAGTCGTAAAAGAGTACGGAATAAAACTGATTGCATTGGATGAATTACAGCCATCAGAAGCTGTGGTGATTGCTGTCGCACATAAAGAATTTCTTGAGCTTGGCGTTAAAGATTTTCAAAGGATGTTGAAACAGAACTCGGTCATAATTGATGTTAAGGGTATCTGTAACAAATCTGAATTTTTAGAAACAGGTATTCGTTTTTGGGTCCTTTAAAACGAATACCATTTCAGGTATTGGAATGCGAGTGGTAATTGTGGGTGCATTGCCGGAATCTCTTTTGAATTTCCGTGGTGAACTGCTCTCTGAGCTTGTTTCCGAAGGCCATGAGGTGGTTGCTTTGGCAAATAAGGCCACTTCAGCTTTGGTTGCAAGTCTAAAGGGTTTTGGGGTTTGTTTTAATTCGTTTCCGGCTCAGCGAAATGGTATGAACCCATTGCAAGATTTAAAAATATTTTTAGTGCTTCGTCGAAAATTCCATGAATTGATGAGCATTTGTATTAAATGTTGTAGGCCAGATCTCAGCGGTTAAGCTTCTTTCAGAAGCTACGATTCGTACCAAACTGGATGAGTATTTGGCGTAATTTTTCAGGGCTAAGATAAAGTTGTGATTCAATTTGACTGAGCATATTTTCTACTTTTGACCATTCACAAAATTCTTCTTGAGCTTTCATAATCATCGGATGTTCTGTATTTGTAATATTGTCACCTATAAAAAGCTCTTCATGGAGTTTCTCTCCTTTTTGAAGCCCTATGTATTGGATCTCAATATATAATTCTTTTTCTTTTGTTTTTCCAGGTTTTATCAGGCGGCCTGACAAAAAAGCCATTTGTTTTGCTAATGAAAGTATTGAGACAGGGCTTCCCATGTTTAGCACAAAGACGTTACTGCTGTTGCCTATAGAGCCTGCTTGAATTACTAACTGGCCTGCTTCTGGGATGGTCATGAAATAGCGAGTGGCTTCAGGATGGGTGACGGTGATGGGACCACCCTCTAATATTTGTTTTTTAAATAAGGGAATTACTGACCCTGAGGAGCCTAAGACATTTCCAAAGCGAACTATTGCGAAGCGAATGGGACTTCCAAGATCAGAACTTCCTGTCTCATTTTTTTTAGACAGACCTTGGATTATAAGTTCAGCAATACGTTTTGTTGCTCCCATAACGCTTGTTGGTCGAACAGCTTTGTCAGTGGAAATAAGAATAAAATTTTTTACATTCAGGTCAAGAGCTGCTTGAGCCACAATATAAGTGCCAAATATATTGTTAATCACACCTTCTCTGATATTATTTTCAAGTAGGGTTACATGTTTATAAGCAGCTGTATGATAAATAGTATCGATTTTAAAGTTACTTATTGTTTCTTCAACAAGTTTCTTATTGTTGATAGAGCCAAGAACTGGAATTATTTTTACTTCAGAATTGGTGTTTTGGACAAGTTCGGACAAATTTAGGTTTATGGAATAGAGGTTGTGTTCAGATTGTTCAAAAAGTACCAAATTAACAGGATTTAGGGATAGTATTTGGTGGCACAGTTCAGCCCCTATTGATCCGCCTGCTCCCGTAACCATTATATTTTTGTTAGAAATACACGCGGTTAGGAGCCTTTGATTTGGTGCTACTTCCTCCCTACCTAGTAAATCTGAAATATCTATATGATGTAGATCGCTCATCTTTGCTGTCCCAGATATAATTTTATCAAATGGTGGGACACTTCTGACTGCAACCTTTTTGTTTTGGAGATATTTTAATATTTCTTTGCGGTGTCCAATTTCCATTCTTGGAGCTGCTAACAACACTTCTAAAGGACTTGCTTTAGCGCGGATTTTTTCAATTTCAGTGCGATCGCCTAAGACTTCAAAATCGTGAACATAATGCCCAAAAAGGGTAGAGTCATCATCAATAAAGCCCAGAACTTTTATATCTTTATTATGAGATAATGATGATGCAAGTTCTAAACCTACTTGGCCCGCACCATATATCAGAACATTTTTCTTCGGATAAACAGTATGGCTACTTTTAGCTTGGGTAAATAGCCAGCGAACTAATTGCCTACTTCCACCAACGGATAACAATAAGGTCATCCAGAAAATTATAGGAATAGAGCGAGGAAATGCCATTTCAGTCCCGAGATATAAGGGAAACTGAATTTCAACGTCAAAAAATAAGAGAAGAAAAATAGTTGTTGTTATAAACCAAACTAAAACTACTGTTCCAGTGGCTCGGATTATAGTGAGCATACTTCTATGCCCAATATAACGCACAACCTCTCGATATAAGCCAAACCTGTAAAAGGTTGGAAGGGCTATTATAAGAGCTAATATGAAGAAATAGAATTGGTTCTGAGTTGGCGAGAACCACACACTTAGGCGTAAGGAATATGCCACCCATAGAGAAAAGAAAACCAATAGAGTGTCTGTTAAAAACATTAAGGCATGTTTTTTATTGCGAGTCAGGGTGTAGAAAAACATGACATATATTATTCAAGCAGTGGTGATGGTTAGTATTTTTCTTTCTAAGAAGATTTAACAAGTCATGATTAAATCAATTTTACGCCTGTTCTCTGTGACCATATGAGCGTGGCTTTGCTTGTGCATTCCGGGCCATTGTCCATGATCAGTTTTTCTGGATAGCCATAGCATTCTCCTAAAATATCCAGAAACCGGGATGTGCGTTCTCCTGAGATGCTAAAATCTGGAAGAATCCCTCGATTGATAATAATCGAGATACCAGTTGATAAAATTCTTAATTCCCTTCTTTATCGTCCATTCAGGTGTGTAATCGAAATCTCTAATCAAGTCCGAAACATCAGCGTGTGATTTTTTCACATCCCCACTCTGCATGGGCATCATGTTCAATTCTGCTTTTATCCCAAGATTACTTTCAATCTCGCGTACATAATCCATCAATTGAATAGGCGAGTTGGACCCAATATTGTATAGCCGGTATGGGGCTGAAGAGGAAGCCGGGTTCGGTTTGTCTCCCGACCAGTGAGAATCAGATTGCGGCGCTTTCTGAACGATTCGATAGATTCCTTCGATAATATCATCGATATAGGTGAAGTCTCTTTCCATTTCCCCATGGTTGTATACATCAATAGGTTTGGCGGCCAGTATGTTCCGGGTAAAAAGGAATAGGGCCATATCGGGTCTTCCCCATGGACCATATACCGTAAAAAACCTGAGCCCCGTTGTTGGAATTCCGTAAAGATGTGAATAGGAATGAGCCATCAACTCATTAGATACTTTGGTCGCTCCATAAAATGAAACGGGATGGCTGACATCGTCTTGAACCGAAAATGGATAATTGGTGTTGAGGCCATAAACGGAACTGCTTGAAGCGTAAACCAAGTGCTCCACCTTATTGTGACGGCAACCTTCAAGAATGTTGAAGGTGCCTATTATATTGCTTTGTATGTACACTTCAGGATGTTTTATGGAATAACGGACGCCAGCTTGAGCTGCGAGATGAATGACCCGGTGAGGGCGATCTTCTTGAAAAATACGGTCTATCCCTTCCTTATCTTCTAAATTATTTTTGCGGAAGGAAAACGATTCAAATTTTCGCAGAATATTAAGTCGGTCATTTTTCAGGTTGATGTCATAGTAATCGTTGAGGTTGTCCAATCCGATGACTTCATGACCTGATTCAAGCAGCCGTTGGGAAGTATGGAAACCGATAAAACCTGCTGCTCCAGTGACTAAAATTTTCATAATGAAAACATCTAGATATGTTAGGAGGTGAAAATGATTTTTCGGAAAAGCCTTTTGTCTGGCGAGATATTGGGTTTGTTAAGCCAGAGAATCCGAATTAAAACTTTCTGGGAGATCATATTTTTAATTACAGCAAGAATCAAGCGAATTAACTCTCGCATTGATAAGTATTCACAAGTTCGTCACTTTGGCAGTAATCTAAGGCTAGCCAAATTTTCCTGCAACCTTCCGCTAAAGCCCCAGAAAAAGCAAAGCAATATTTTTCTACTATTCTTGGTCTGAAGGCTGGAACCTCTTTGGTCACCCTTCTACTTGTTTTCCTGATATTCCAGGCGACTGATTTGCCTGAGACTACTTTGCACCTGCTTTGGATATTATCGATCTCACTGTTTCAGGTTGGGAGATGACCAATACCTGGAGTTTGGTAGGGGCAACTGTTTTAAATAGTGCTCTTAATCTTGCCTGGATACCGGCGTATGGGGTATGTGGGCTACCGTGGTTTGTGAGATTGCGCTTATCGTGATGCCAGGTCTTCAATCTCGAAAAGCGTTTAAGGAACCCTGAATTTGGCAGAAAAAATTTAGGCTCGACCGTAGCGGTCTTCATGACGCATGATATCATTCTCGTCCAAAAGATTGCCGAACTGGATTTCGAAAATAATCAAAAGCTTGGAACCCGGATTTGCTAGTCTGTGTTTGGTGTTTTTAGGGATGGTGATAGATTCATTGGTTTCTAAATGAAAAGTTTCCTCGTCCCTGTCAACCTTTGCGGAACCCGAAGCCACGGTCCAATGTTCACTGCGATGTTGGTGAGATTGCAAACTGAGTGCTTCCCCAGACAACACTTCGATACGTTTTAATAAGAAATCAGGCCCCGAATCCAAAACGGTGTAAGACCCCCAGGGTTTTTTTACGGTGGCGTGTAACTTTCCTTCGGAATGCCCTTTTTCATTGAGAGACTCTACTAACTTTTTCACATCCTGTGATTTATCTTTAGCGCAAACCAACAATGCATCTTGAGTATCCACCACTACCGTGTCATTTAATCCCAATACAGCAACGAGTCTATTTTGTCCGTGGACTATCGAGTTATTGCAATCACGAGCTAGAACATTTCCGGTAAGAATATTTCCCGTAGAATCTTTTTCGCATACATCGTCTAGAGCATTCCATGCACCTATATCACTCCAACCTATATTTGCAGGGACCAGAACAGCTTTTGAGGATTTTTCCATGACTGCATAATCAATGGAAAGACTAGGTAGATAAGAAAAAATTTCGCAACCTTTTTTATTCAATTCAAGGTGTGTAAGATTTCCTTTTGAAATCTGCAAGCAACCCGTTAGGGTTTTAAGTTGCGAATGAATATCTGGCGCATGTTTCTGCAATTCTTCCAAGAGGGTGGTGGCCTTCCAGACAAAGACACCGCAATTCCAAAAGTAGGTACCCAGTTCTAGATATTTTTGTGCAGTAGAAACGTCTGGTTTTTCTACAAACTGTTCTACATGGTAAGCCTCTTGAAAACCGTTTATTTCGGTGCCCTGTTTCAAGTAGCCGAAACCGGTCTCGGGTCGTGTGGGGGGGATGCCTAGAGTAACCAGAAAATCTTTTTGTGCCAGACTTTTTGTTTTTTGCAGTACTTTGATAAAACTTTCGGGATTGGTGACAACATGATCTGCGGGAAAAACGGCCATGACCGCATCAGCATCTTTATCTGCGATCATTCTTGCCATTAATCCGATTGCTGCAGCGGTATTTCTACTACAGGGTTCTGCTAAAAGATGATCGGGAGAAAACTCAAGAGAATCCAATTGACGAATAGTTTCAATTGCCTGTTGGTGGTGGGTGCCCACGTACATTTTTTCAATAGGGACCAAAGGCAACAGACGTTGAACTGTGTTCTGGATCATGGTTCCAGAACCAATAAATTTTTGCAGTTGTTTTGGGCTTTGTTCGCGGCTAACTGGCCAAAAACGGGTGCCGCTTCCACCCGCTAAAATAACACCGTACATAATATTTGCGTTGTCTTTATTTGTGATCAGAGTTGGGTTGAATTAAAAACTCAAGAGCAGTTTTTAAGGAAGTGAAAGAACTCATTATTAATTTAATAATTATATGTCAAACTAAAAAAGTGAACAATATTAAAAAAACAAAGGGTAAGGCAAGTAACCTTGAATGTCCCAAAACGGTACTAGCGGTTTGATAGGTCAGCAATCTTGTCGCAGGCAAAATTAGCGAAGGGTAGGGCGCAGGTAAAAGCTGGAGAAACAGCATTCAATATATGTAACGATCTCTCGTCTCCTTCTGTTACGAAATCCATCTCCAGTTTTTTTTACGAATATTTAGTAGCTGCGCGCGGATTCCTGATTCTCCCCACTTTTTGAACGATTTTATTTTAACTCCCTAGGCAAGTGAAGATGCGAGAGAAACCCGTTTCGCTTGTGAATATTTTTGTAGCTCCTCAAAGGCCAGATTTTTAAAGTTGAAATCAGATGACCAGAACAGTCCGGCCTGACGAAATATTATTTCCATAAGTTCGTTAAAATTGAAATTAGTCAGTCCTTTATAATTTTCACGCCAAAAGGCAGGGATGGCTGTGGGACCAATTTTTACCTTTCGGAACCTGGCTCAAGTATAAAATCTGCAAAACCGAATCGCAGTCTTGAAACTATTAGGTAGCCAAGCTGCCATTTTCCCATTCCCCTGAAAAAACATTTCCATTCGCGAGGACATAGACACCATGTCCGTGTGGTAAATCGTTCATAAACGCTCCTCGGTAACAATCTCCATTGGAATAGGAATACTTGCCCCGACCATGTAGAGTATCGTTTAGAAACTCTCCTTCATATTGATCGCCGTTGTCATAAACCAGTTTCCCAAAGCCGTTCGGCTTGCCGTATTTGAATTCTCCCGTATGAACGTATCCTTGAGTGCAAGTGAAAATACCTTGTCCATGCATCTGTTCTTGAACCATTTGTCCTTCGTATTTGTCACCATTGGCCCAAATATGAGTTGTGAAGCCGGGGACTTGTTCTGTTTCGCTGGAAGTGCTTTGTGTGGATTGGGTCCTTTTTCGTTCTTGACGCGCTTTGGTGTAAGTTGTGGATTTTCCTTTCCATCCTGAAACTCCAGTATATCGTCGTTTCATATGGACTTCGGTCAACTTTTTATAGGCGGCTGTGATTTGCTGGAACATATCATGCGCTTTTTTTTGCAAGCGCTCAGATTCAATAGGAAAACGGTCCGGATGCCATATCTTGACTTGAGCTTTATAAGCTTTTTTTATTTCTGCAAGCGATGCGGTCGGTTTTAATTTAAGAATGGTTAAATATTTTTCAATCATGGTTGCTTAGAGGGGTGAATAAGGTCAGGTTATTATGCTCTGTAAGGGGTTGTTCAATGGATAAACCACTCTTTAGTGCCTTCGTGCTCCTCTTGATTTTTTTGTCCGTTTCCCAAGTGTGTAAAATGTAGTTGATACTGAAAGCTTCCAAGGTCATGGAGTTTCGTAAATCGAAATAACGGTATCCACGATAATCAGGATAAAAATTTTCGATGCTTAGAGGTTGGCAGGTCATTCTCTTAGCTTCAGCTTCTTGTTTTATGCTTTTCCAATTAGTAATATTAATTGCTTCAACCACTATTCCCGAATCATCCTTTTTTAAAAACATTAAATGTCGTTTGCCTTGGTTCATTTTTTAAACCAAATCAAAATTAAAAGTTATATTGCAGGAGTCGAATTTATGCAATCTTTCAAGGCATCATGCCAATGCGGCATCTCAAAAGCGAATGCTTTTTTTAATTTATCGTTGGATAACAGTGAATAAAGGGGGCGGACTGCCGGGGTCGGGTAGTCGGATGTGGGAATGGGAATCAACGGGGTGTTTTGAGCTGCGCCTGATAAATCCAGAATTTCTTTAGCAAAACCATGCCAGCTCGATTGCCCCTGGCAGGTCAAATGAAATATTTCTGACAGAGAAGACTCTGCCCTGTCTCTTAAACATTGTTCAATAATTTTATGTGTCGCCAGAGCAATAGAACGGGCCCACGTCGGGGCACCTATTTGATCGTCAACAATTCGAAGTGTGTTTTTTTCCGCTGCCAGCTTTTTAATCGTTTGTAAAAAACTTTTGCCTTGAAGGCTATATACCCAACTGGTTCTCAAAATTAGATAGGGAATTCCAGCTTCGGCGATGTTTTTTTCTCCTGCCAATTTTGATTCTCCATAAATGCTCAACGGACAGGTGGCATCTTCTTCGCGATAAGGGGTGTTTGAGCGACCATCAAATACATAATCTGTAGAATAATGAATCAGGCTTGCTCCAACTTTTTTTGCGGCTTCTGCCAAAATGCCGGGCGCAACCCCATTTATGGTCATTGCCAAGTCGGGTTCTTCTTCTGCCTTGTTTACTGCGGTGTAAGCGGCGGCATTGATAATAATGTCCGGTTGTATATCAAGAACTGCGGGTTCGATAGAATTTATTTTTGAAAGATCTAGTTGTTCTCTTCCAACAGAAATCAGGTCTCCCATATCTTTAAGAATATTATTTAACTCTCCGCCAATCTGCCCGGTTTTACCTGTTAAAAGAATTTTCATAGGAAGAGAATTATAAAGGGGTGTTCGACAAACAGAATATCTGAAAAATCTTATTTATGCGTTGGCGATCATGCGTGTCAAATATTGACCGTATTCATTTTTTTTGAGCATGTGGGCAAGTTTTGCAACATCGGTGGTGGAAATCCATCCTTTTGTAAAAGCGATCTCCTCGGGACAACAAACCATGAGCCCCTGACGCTTTTGGATGGTTTCTATAAAGTTCGCAGCGTCGAGGAGGGAATCGTGTGACCCTGTATCCAGCCAAGCAAAACCACGGCTTATTCTTTCGACGGATAACTGTGATTGCTCAAGGTATACTCGGTTGACATCGGTGATTTCCAATTCGCCCCGGTGAGAAGGCTTGATGGAGCCTGCAATGTCAACTACCTGTTCGTCATAAAAATATAATCCGGTAATAGCGTAATGCGATTTAGGTTGTTCCGGTTTTTCTTCGACACTGATAACTTTATCGTTGTCATCAAACTCAGCGACACCATAGTGTTCCGGGTCTTTGACCCAATATCCAAATACTGTTGCTCCTTCCTGACGTTTCTGAGCGGCTTGCATCATGTCGGGCAATTCGGCTCCGTAAAAAACATTGTCACCCAGAATGAGGCTACAGCCCTCATTGTTTATAAATTCTTTGGCAATGAGAAACGCCTGTGCTAATCCTTCGGGACGGGGTTGGGCTCCATAAGTAATGTTGATGCCCCATTGGCTTCCGTCCTTGAGTAATTCTTGGAACAGAGGTTGATCCTGCGGTGTCGTGATGACAAATATATCGCGAATACCAGCCGATAAGAGAGTGCTCAGCGGATAATAAATCATCGGCTTATCATAAAGCGGCATCAACTGCTTGCTGACGACTTGGGTTAGAGGGTAGAGACGGGTTCCTGAGCCTCCCGCTAGTATGATTCCTTTATTGATCATTTTGAAAATTCCTTAATTTATTCAAGACCCAATCGTTCTCCTCTATAAGCTCCAGACATGACCCGATTGACCCAGTCTTTATTGTCTAGATACCAACGCACCGTTTTACGAAGACCGGTTTCAAACGATTCTTCAGGTTTCCATCCTAGGTGATTTTGAATTTTACTTGTGTCAATTGCATAGCGGCGGTCATGCCCCGGTCGGTCGGCTACAAACTCGATGAGATCTTTATGCGGATGATAAGGAGAGTCAGGAACCATTTCATCTAATATTTTACAAAGAGAATGCACGACTTCCAAATTCGCTTTTTCATTGTGTCCGCCAATATTATAAACTTGCCCTGCTTCTCCTTTTTCCAGGACTAGGAGGATGGCTTTGCAATGGTCTTCAACAAATAACCAGTCGCGTATCTGTTTGCCGTCTCCGTATACAGGTAGAGGTTTTCCTGCAAGTGCTTTTTGAATCATCAGTGGCAATAGCTTTTCGGGGAATTGGAAAGGGCCATAGTTGTTAGAACAATTTGTAGTTACCACCGGCAAGCCGAAGGTTTTAAAATAGGAACGCACTAAATGATCGGATGAAGCCTTGGAAGCTGCGTAAGGCGAATTAGGTGCGTATGGTGTTTTTTCGGTGAATAGTCCGGTGTCTCCCAGCGAACCATAAACTTCATCTGTTGAAATATGGAGGAAGCGAAAATCTTCGAGGTTAGAACCTTTCTCTAAATATTTACGCGTTGCTTCCAATAGTTTATAGGTTCCTACAACATTGGTTTGAATAAAATCTCCAGGGGACTCAATAGACCGGTCAACGTGAGATTCTGCGGCGAAATGAACGACACGGTCAATTTTATACTCTGAAAACAGCTTCTCAAGTTTGTCTCCATCGCAAATATCGCCTTGGACGAATATATAATTGGGATCGTTCTCTATGGAAGACAGGGTGTCCAGATTTCCTGCATAGGTGAGTTTATCATAGTTGATAATTTTGACCTGATCGGATTTCATCAGATTGAGGATGAAGTTTCCACCAATGAATCCGGCACCACCTGTAATAAAAAATGTTTTCATTTCTGTAATATTCGGTGTTAAAACATGAACTGCAGGGAATACTAAGGACAGTTGGTTGCAAGTATAAGCATTTAAGCCTGTACTTTCAAGATATTACAATCCAATCCCTAAAGCCATCATACCTGTTTCATTTTCCATCGCTGTTGTCGTCGTCAATTGGAATTCGGGTGCTTATCTAGATAAGTATCTGCAAAGTCTGGGAATCCAAACGCTAAAACCTGCACGAATAATCGTAGTGGATAACGTCAACACCGATGACTCGCTTGAGGGGTTGAAAGATAAATTTCTGGATTGCGAATTTATAAAGCTGGAGTCCAACACAGGTTTTGCGTTCGCAAATAATTTTGCCGTCCAAATTGAATCAAGCAGATGATGGAATCTTCAATATTGGGACTGGAAAACCTTCATCCATCCTTGAGCTTGTAGAAACACTTATTGAACTCTACAGAAAATCATTTCGCCCTGATGTGATTTACAAATCACCCCGATTCATGGAACTATCTGGATGGGATGTTGCTTTTGCTGCCCCGATATGTTCGATTCCGAAATTCAGTCCCGGTTGAAATACCTTGAAACAGCCAAGAGCGGTGAATTGCTTTTTAGAAAAGGGCAAAAGGATACCTCACGCATAGCCTATGCAGAAGCTTTGCAGTATATGCCCAGTGCATGGAAACCCTATTTTAGAATTGGGCAGGCTTGGCAAGGACAGAACAATCTTCCTGAGGCGATTAAGATGTTAAAATATGCTGTTAGTATTGATCCAAATTATGGTGTCGGTCATGCCAATCTAGCTATGGTATACTTGAGCCTTAATAAAAAAAGCTTGGAATATTTGAATCGGGCTATTCAGCTAGGTGTGCAAGGTCCGGTCATAGATCGAATCAAATCCATAGTTACCCGAAAAGCGGATGAGGAAAACCAATAATGATTGACGAAATAGATTATTTCCCCAAACGGGAACGGCATAATAAAAAGAAGAAGATAGATTCGGAATGGAGCGACTTGAAGAAGCAAAAAAATAAGCAAGGTGAGAAACCTACCCCTCCCGCAGTAGAAAAAAATCCGACTGAAAAGTAATAAAAATTAGCAAAAATCCATTGGAAATGCATATAATTTTGCAATTCATTGATCCATTTACCAAAGTTTTTAGGAGTTAATTTGTCATGAGTTTTAGTTTTGTATTCAAAAATCAACTGCTACGATGCGGTATTCTTATATTGATCTTGTTCCCTGTTTCTGTTTTTGCGAGTGTCCAGGAAGAAATCTCAAAAGGAGATGCTGCTTTTAAAATGGGAAAAATGGTAAAAGCGGAAAAATATTATTCTTCCGCTCTTAAAATGGATCCCGATAGCTGGCGCATCATGCGCGGGTTAGCAGAAACCAAATTCCAATTAAAAAAATACAAGGAAACCAAGCAGCTTGTAGATCGCATTTTGGCTATGAAGATTATCAAAAGAAATATTGTTGAAGTGACTTTACTGGGCGATGCGCAAACATTCGAAGCTGAACTTGTCGATGAGAACGTTTATATCCCTGACGATGGCAAAAATAATATGAGAAATTATGTGGATGGTGAAGTAGCAAAGCCTGTTTTTAATTACCGTCTCTTTAATTTAAAGACTGGGGAAATGCTGCTCATCCCGCATTCCGATGCCAAATTAAAATACAAGGGCGTACCTCGCCGAATATATGACTATGTAAATGAGCTGCATGTCAAAGTGGAAGATATATTGATTGATAAGGTTGTAATCAAGGGCCCTGTAGAAATGGTGGAAGTGAAGGGTGGATGTTTTCAAATGGGTAGCAATCAGTGGGCAGCCTCAGAAAGACCTGTCCATGAAGTTTGCCTGCAATCTTTTCAGATGGATAAATACGAAGTCAGTCAAAGTGTGTTTCAATCTGTCATGGGCCATAACCCAGCACGCTTTAAAGGTGCGAATCGACCTGTTGATAGGGTGACCTGGCATGAGGCCGCAGAATTCTGCAAGCAAAACCATAAGCGATTACCCACCGAAGCAGAATGGGAATATGCAGCACGTGCCGGGACAACCACAGAATATTACTGGGGAAATGAATTCGAAGCCGGTAAATCAAATTTTTGCGATAGTGCCTGTGACATGAATATTAGTGCAAAAAATGTTTCTGATGGGTTTTCCCATACAGCTCCTGTGGGTTCATTTCCAGCCAATCCTTTGGGGCTTCATGATATGGCGGGTAATGTTCATGAATGGGTCACTGACTGGATGGATGATAAATATTATTTGCATAGCCCTAAAGAAAATCCAAAAGGTCCTATGCGAACGAATCCTTCAGACCGAAAAGGAGGAGGGGTTCGAAAAGTGCTTCGTGGAGGAGCCTGGGACACTAATGCAACAAGCCAGCGGTCGGCTACCAGAAAAGGTTTCGTGGTTGATTACCGGATAGACAGTATCGGATTCCGCTGCGTCTACTAAACGGGCCACGCCTAGGTTTAATAATGAAGTTTGAAGGCGGCTGTATTGCAGGATAGATTCGCGGAATTACCCCCTATTCATACGGTGTGATTTTATGATAGGACATAAATATGAAAGGTGAACTTGTGCGAATTAGATATGATGGCCCGGCCCTGGAGGGGCACTCAGTTGATGTTAATCACTTGGCCCACGCATTATTAGCATTGGGAGATATTTGTACAATTACCAAATAAATTTAACCAAAAAAGAGCGGCTGTAAAGGTTTTGATTTGTGCTGATTTAGAGGCTAAATGGTAGGTCAATTTCTGAAAAAAATCACAAAGCAGGTAGGTCGTGATGTAGTTGAGATTCATGTTGAGGGAGATAATAATTCGGTAAATGTATATCCGCAAACAGCTGAACTATTGGAGGAACCTAAATCCTTAGAATCAACCCAAGAGCTAGTAAAGCCTTTGTTGGAAGAGGGGTATGAATCCTTGGAGTTCGAGTACAGTAATGGCGAATCAGAAAAGATTACAAAGGATGATGTCTTAAAAATCTCTAAAGCCCAGAAAGAATATACTGATGAGAGTGAAATAAGAGAAGAGCCTCAAGAATTTACCGCTCTATTATAAGGTATATTCATCTATTGTTGACTCAGAAAAGCCGAAGTGGAAATTTGATATTGGCGGCGGGAATATCCAGAACGTGGATATTTCAGAAACAAGGGTAGCGGCAGATATGGTTAAAAAAGGGGTGATTTCTGTTAGAGATATTTATAAGGTCAGGCTAGAGCTAACGCAAGCGGTCACTAAAAACAATAATACTAAAAACTACTACAAAGTGAAAGAGGCTTTAAAAATCATTCCAGGAAAGCCATCTATTCAAGGGGGATTGTTTTCAGATGAACCTTAAAGAGGCTAGAGAGCAGAGGAAGGTCAAAGAGTTTATCAAGGAGCGTAGCAATGTCTTGAAGGGCGATAAAGGTAAGTTCGATAAAACCCTAAAGTCTATTTCTTCTTCTCAGAAGTCGAAAGAAGCTCAGAAAGCATCTCCTCCGGGTTCTTCCGAGAGTTGAAGCGATATTCAAATTCTTTAGCGTATTCTTCAAGATGCTTTTTAGAAACGTGAATATGGGTTGCCTTGATGCTCTTTTTCAATTGGACCCAATAACTTTCTATTGAATTAACGTGGCAATCGCCATTGACGTATTCACCCGCCCTATAGGAAACGGTTTTATGCTCATAGTCCTTGTATTTCAAAG
>JAULKO010334431.1:0-12617 GCA_032356045.1 Mediaster aequalis | reverse complement strand
GAGGGGAGGGGAGGGGGTTTACTGGAAGAAATGTTTGTCTCCCTGCAAACTCCGTCCCCTTGACCTATATCATTACTGTTGGTATCAGTTTAAACATTCAGCACATCCACAGTTTTAGAATGATTGAATGATGTGTTATACGTAGTAAAACCATTTTTAGAAACCAGTCATGATATCAGAATAAAACCAATGGCTGACAGGGGCGTAAATCTGTGTCGAAAAGCAGCATGGGGGGGAGCAGGATGGGGAAGATATATCTGGTGAGTGACCTCAGTATTAAAAGTGGCCATGCAGGCTGGTTCAGGTGGTTCAAACTGGAGTTCAACCGGAGTATAGGCGGAATTTTCCCTAAGATTTGTTTTTAATTAAGAAATTAATTAAAAAGTGCCTTCCGCTACAGTCCATCGGTTGCTCGGAGGGTGCACCAAGTCGTTTTTGTGTGCACATCCAAGGGAAAATTGTTCGCAAAGTTGGCCAACCTGGGCTTTGAACACCATCCCGGGTCCCCACGTTCGTACTTATCCTAGTCCCCCCCCCCCACCCCCGTCCCCTGCCTCATAGGCCCACCCCCTCAATCCCCTGCCGCTTTTCGAAATACTTTTTAAGGAGTCATTCATCACTGGGTCATCATCTTCAAGGGATGTTTACTAAAGTTATTAACTATCATAATATTTATCAAGAAAATTTGTATGGACTTGGCAGCACTGCAGCGACGGACGGCAGCAGCGGCGGCAGCGGCAGCAGCAACAGTGGCGTATCCAGCTGGGGGAAGGAGGGGGAACCTGGGCCCTGGCGACACATTTTGTCAATTTGTATTTATTTGTTATTTTATTTCTTTTTTCTTTTTTTAAAGAAATTTAAAACGCCACCCCATCACAACCGTTATTAACACCCCCCGCTTTTCAAATTATTTTCCGGGCGAAACTTTTGCGAGTATAGTGAAATATTATTTCACTATACACCTTAATGCCTTGGTGAACACAGCAGTGACGTATCGCTCTGCATTGTTTCCGTTTTTCCGGGCACCGCATCGTCGCAACGTTGGAGTTTATCATTATTATAAAGGTTTAGTTCTCTAAATTTTAGAGTAACATGCTGTTATCACACGTAAGCTGCCTTTTGCCATACATATTTTTTGATTTTTTGAACAGCGCCCCCAATTCTGTAAAATCCAACCGCTCCAGTTTCGAAATACATGTGTTTTGGTGAAAGGCAAACGAAGGTGTTTTTTTGGCCAGGCTATTCCGTCAGAAACTTTTTTCTATGTCCCATTTGCAGTGACAGTATTAGGTCTAAGTTATAAAGTTTATTAAATAAACGGCGGAAATTAACATTTTTTTCTTGTTTACTTCAAACTACTAATAAAAACGCCATGGTCAGTAAAATCACAAATTTCTATTAAATCCACAATAACTGGTTAGTTTGTCCCGTTATTAAAAACATCAAAGAATTGGTAAAATGATTAATATACAGTCTTTAAGCAGAGTATTTTCATTTTTTTTCAATTGATGTGCACCAGTTCACTGAAACAACTCCCATTATCAAACTTTAACTTTTTACATGTAAACAAATGACTTAGCCTACACCAACATTGTCCAGTATCTGTGGAAACGTAATTACGTTTTCCACGAACATAAAATGCAACTCAGAATACGATTTTCAACATTTTATGGACGTTGATAGAGTTAATCCGTTTATTCAGTTAATAAAGACCATTACTATTCAAACATGAACATACAACCAGGCAGAGTTGTAATCAAGTCATCACAAGTCAATCACAAGTCACGCTGCAAGAGTCCAGTCCCAAGTCAGTCACAAGCTATTCAAATAAACTTTGACAAAAGCATTCCTTTGTCATTGTTCATCCCCTGCAGCTTGTGAGCTGACTGGTGATTTGACTTGTGATTTGACTTGGGATTGACTTGATTACAACTCTGCTACCAGGTGTGGCATAACACACAATAATCAATTGAAACTTTGGTGACGAAGGGGGGATAATTCGTAGCTGCATGAATGATAACAAACTTAATCTAATAAATGCAAATTGGCACAAACTGACACTTTTTTCCTTCAAATTGTATTTACTTTCTGCATAATTCATCCAAAGCAATATGAACTTAAGCGGCATGTTTACATTTGCTAATAATTAAATGTCAGCATTTCATATTTCACAGCTGTCATTTTTCAGTAACATTTCATTACAGAAGAGCTGACATACCTTTTACAAAAATGCTGAAACCAGAAATTGAATTTATAAAAGGACTACTGAAGTAAATAATTGCTTATGTTTACTACGCATTCATTTACTTTGTACAAGCATTACAATATTTTGCAAATAAAACGTACTGAGCTGATTTTGTTGGGATATTTTGTTGGCATTTTTTTCATAAAAATACATACATAAACCATATAAATCAGGATTAATACATTATTAAAAAAAAAAATTACTATCAAAGTAAAAATCTGACCTTCTTACATCATACAATGTAATTGCAAAACTGCAATGTAAGATTGTAGAAGTACACAAGGAAAACAAAATGGGATTTGTTGACAGCAGGAGGTGATGGTCTTACACTGTGAACAAGTAACAATGGATTCAGTGCCAAGTAACAATGGACTTTCATTGTTAGTGCACCGTATTTCTTTTGTTAGATGTTCATAGTGTTATATGGTCCCATAAATCAAGCACGTACATGTACCTGAACGACAGCCTTCAGGATTGTTATTTCTTCAGGACAAACTCTTGTGTGGAAATAATGAACTTGATTAACTTAATGAGATTTATGGGTAAAATTGCGCCCCAGCTGTTGGCCCAGCAGTGTACATGAACAGGTGTTTGAAAAAAAGAGTATCTGGACCAGAACGTGAATAATAATTATGTTTCTTGATTTCAAAAATAAATGAATAGAATCATGGAAGTCGGCCATCTATACATCAGTATACAAACTTTCCCATTCTCAAATGGCTGAAGACATTATTTTCAAACAAGCCGACTTTTGCTATATACATGTAAAAGGTATTTTTTTACAGGAAATTCAACATTGAAGTAGGCCTGAAATGTCACAGAGGTTGCCACCTGTTGACAAATTTATACCATGCCCCCCCCCCCAAAAAAAAGGTGCAAGACATCAGCATTAAAAATGGGCTAGAAAATCACGTGTTACATGAAAACTATTTACATGAGGGGGTTGAAACAAAAAACAAAAAACAAATTAGGTACCATGAGGTTGTCATGAGATGGCGCTTTCATAATAGCTTTTCCATATGTCCAACATAATGCACACATGTCCACACATCAACAGATGAATAGAACATCAATTGACCATACAGGCCTGCCCTTGTAATTAATTACTGTTACGTACAATTGGATATAAATCAAAACTCACTGCCAACTTTGTGCCGGTGTCAATGTTTGACCAAGTTTTCTTTGTTCACTAGGAGCTGTTGTACAACAAGCATTTATTCATGGATGGACGGAAGTTAGAATCTACTGGCTTCCAACTGACCAAACCCCTCCTGACAGAGGAATTACTCAGAGAGGTAAGAGAGGAGACATGGTGTACTCTGTGACATTTTAGGTTTGGGAGATGAAAGAAATATTTGATTTTCAGTGTGAACCAAGAAAACTGGCCGGAGCAGGATTTGAACCTGCGACCTCTGGTCTACCGTACTGGCGCTTTACCATCTGAGCTATCTTGCCCTATATGTTGGCAGTCTCCCAATTTGTCAGTATCTTTGTTCAGGGGTGCTAGTCAGAAGTCATAAACCCACAATGCTGTATAGCCAGGGATCACGCCCCAACTTTACAATACAACCTGGAAAGTGGCAGTGTGGGGATCACTCAATCAGGATACAACTTTTTATTTACAGTATCATCAAACAAACCACAAGGGAAACTAGGTACATGTATTTTCAATGTGAAAGAAATATTTGGTGACAACTCACAAACCGTCTTTTCCTTGCATATTTCTTTCCAAATGCAGATGTTGGCAGAATATGTGAGTACAGGTTTGTTCCCTAAATCTCTGGCTCCGTCTCCAAGGTAATATCCACGGCAACAGCTTTGTAACGGCAAAACAATCAGATCAACAGTAATTCATGTGCTATATGACATCTCAAGTAATTTTAATAGTGAATGTATTGAAAAAGAAAATACTATAATATGCAATGTCTGCGGATGCGTTTTATTGTGTGAGTTCCTGTGAAATGGAAGGATTTAAAGTCGTTGGTCTTTTCATGCTAGTGTGGCCACCATTTTGGTCAAACTTCCAGAGTAAATATTTTGTGCATAGGTGCTCGTCCATTTGTGCAAGGAACCTTTGGCACCCTTGCTGACTTATAAAGATTATGTGATGATGGCTGAATCGTGGAAAATGTTTGTGAAAAACTAACCCCAATGTGACAGTTGTAACCAAGTTCTTTGACCAAGTCTAAACAAGTCTAAATCTTGCCGCTCTTGCCAAGTATCGAATAATGAAATTTGCCTCGGTGTGATGTAAGTTGTGAACAATGCTTTTGCCCTATCAGGTCATCTTGATCATCAAATGTGAAAAATAAACTGCGGGTAAAAAACCCACAATAACAAAGTTTTGCAAAACTTGTGCAATCCATGTAAGAAAAATGAGAAATGAAATCTTTAGCTAAATTTTAAGGCTTGACCTCTGACTAAATGTAACTTGAATTTGAAGACAAATATTTGGTGTCCCATTGAATCAAGCAACTAACTCGTGCCAACAATACTAGAACAAGGCCTGCACTGAGGAGAAAGGCCAAGACAATAGCAGGATGCCTCCTTTTGTTTAAAACACATTTACTTCAGATGTGTTGATAGAATTCTTTCGGAAGTAACAGGGCTAGGTTTTAATATTTATTGGTGAAGGGGGGAAAGTGTGGAATAATTATGTAGATGATATATGCATTAATTATGATTAGATGATAATTTCAAGGGCTCTTGGATAATAGATTTGTATTAAAAATGTGTTTTGTTTTTTTAAGTTTCATGTATTCCAATTTCAATTTACCCCATTGTATGAACTTCATTTCACTTCCCTTTTTAAAATGTTTCAGACAACTTACCAAGTGCAAGTTTGTATATATTTATTGCATGCTTAATATAAAAAAGCTATTTTTGTAATCTCTGCATGTCAGTTTTACTGAAATTCCAATGTTTACCTGTTTTTGACTTGGCATTGTTGGGAAGGGGTGGAATATTATATGGTAAAAATTAACAAATAGTTGGATCCCAGGTGACGACAGCTGCTGTGTGGTTTGGGGGTTGATGCTCGTTAGTTTCATAAGTGCTTGATGCACATGGTGCTACTCTGGAATGCGGATATAATGAACACTGCTATATACCATTACAAACATCATTGTTAGTTTGTCAATTTTGTTAAAGATGTTGCAACTGTCTGTAAAATGATCAATAAACTGACTTTGTATGTGGATTATTTGAATTGTTTATCAATTTCAACTTCTGGACTGCATTTAACTTTGTAACTAAGTCATTACAAAGTATTTTCAGTGAAATGCAACTCAGAATTTGATTTTCCAACATTATAGACCGATGGAGCTATGAATCCAATCAGTTTGAGATGATTAATAGCGAAGTAACGGGGCACAACAAACATTGAATTTAACCTTTGTTGGTAGAGAGGCTTCATAAACGACACATTTTCTCCTCCAAATTCTATGTGTATTTCATAATTTGACATGCAATATACATATTTGAATGATAATTCTTTTCAATTTCAAAATGTTAGGTTTTCAAATTTATTATTGAAATTTCATTACAAAATTGTTGAAATAAGAAAACACTAACATGATTTTCCAGATGAAAGCCTATTTTAAATAAAACATCACAACTACACTTAATGTTACTCATACAGTGTATAGCCATGCTGAGTACATGTAAAAAACATGATAGAATACGTAAAATATCGAATGGATTTACATGTTAACATTGAGACGTTGAGTCAACGTGACCTTTGTATCATGAGCACATAAACTGTGAAAAGGTGCAGGCAAGTTACATTACACTACAAACACTTCTTGTAGCCAAATTAGGCACATCCAAGACACAATGTTCCTTTGACTTGACATTTTGTAAGCTAAAAATAATAAAATTTGCTGTGCTAAAATTTTGGTATTCGAATTTACTCCAATCTTCATTTTGTTTACTATAAAATGATTGACGGTATGCATGATTTGCTGGAAGGATTGGGTAATGGGAAACACATTTATTTGGGCCATGGGTCCGTTGTAATTGAAGGAAAAATTGCCTTTGTTCCTTAATCCTTGCTGCACGAGCCAATGAATTTGACAACCTGGGAAAGAGTAGATGGCAGATGTTTCAAAGATGGAATTTTAAATTCTAGACCAGAATTTCAACATGATCTACCCCTATTCAGTGTAAAAAAACAAAAACAAAAACAAATTGAACCGAATTAAGTCTGCCACCACCTACAGGTACATAGAGTGTCTAAAAAAATATCCAGTCCATTCACAAAACAGAATTACATCAAATTGTTCTGAATATTCCATTTGCAAGTTTAAATATGGTATCTGTAAAAATGTAACCATAAGTTGAAAATATTGTTATATGTACATTAGCTTAAACACACTTTTTTCCAGTTACAAAATCAAAAGTTGTGCTAATGCCTTGGAGTCGACAAAACACAACATTTTTGTATACTGTAATTTTCAATTCATTTTGTAGTGTACGTACCAGTGATGTAGGTCTCTGTCTCATCTCAGTCTCGGGCCTCAAAGTCTCAGCTCGAGACCCAACAAGGTATAGTTTGCTACTGATGCAAGTCTTGGTCTTGGACATGGAAGTCTTGACTACATCACTGGTACGTATTACGTTATCTTTGTACAATAACGTATGCACTGACAAACACTTCAAACAGATTATATACACTGTTAGTCTAAAAATGGTGTAAAACATTTTTTTGGGGGGGGACTACTTAGCCCATCAAATGTTTAAATTTTAAAACATGATACTAATGTATTTTTGACCTGAATACAAGTATGTATTTTCTAATCAAAAATACTGTATGTACACTTTGTACAGCCTGCTGCTGAACTTATGCACCAAGGGCAGATTGATGAAGGTGCTGGGTAAAGAAAATCATGCAACCTGGCCAAAGACAAGTTCATTTCCGAAAATAATCAATCACCTGTAATGAATTCAGTATAATAGTCAATAAGATTTTCATATTTTCTTCATGTAGGTCTGCCCTTGGTGTTATTCTTACATCTCATTAGCCAATGCACAAATGACAGAGCAGCAGCATTCCAAAAGCTTAAACACATTTCACCAATAAGTGCAGTTTCACATCTTTTATATTAGCTTTACATTAGCTAACCCCAAACCATGCTAAATGCAACGATATCCAACAGTGGGACCTCTAATATGTTTTCTTTTCACCACCACCCACTTATTGACACAGGCTTCGTGATTCCTTCAAGACCATGCCTTCGTAATATCAGAGTTCTCATTGAACACCAATTTACAGTCTTTTTGTGTAAATGACAGATTGTTCCGCTTCCTTTTGCACTTTGAGAAGGCGCAAGTAAACAGGTTTGTGTTTTGTACTGTTATTGATCAAACGGAAGACTGGTGTACAATCCTTTTTGAATCTTTTAAACGCACTCAAACCGATCATCTCTTCACTTTCATCAGTCATGGTGCAATGAAAGTTGTGATTTCTGCACTTTACTGACTTGCCCTTTTGTGGCTTTTCAGAAATTCGCTCCTTCCATGCTTTGACAAACCATTCTTTCTTCTTCCTATTTTGAAGATCCATTGTGATGTCTGCTATCTTGATGTGCTCACCATCTGCTGTTGAATGAGGAATAGAAATTCAATTCAATTAAATTAAAACTTTATTATCCCATCAGGGAAATTACTGAGTAACTGACATTTCCAAGTTATATTAGTAACAAAATCTGCCTTCCCAAGCTATTTAAAAGCCCCAGATACACAGTATACAACTGCACGAGTGCTGGAAAGAAAGTGATGAGGACTAATTATGAATGCTAAAACAATCCGTTATGCAGAGAGTATCTGGAACTCTACTCCACTACCTCACCAAAATGGACTTGGCTTGGCTGGAATTCAGTTCAGAAGACTGGTATTAACAGCCAAAACCCTCGTCCCTACAGGTATGTACATTTTGTTTTTAGGTCAAACAATACATCAATCAAAGACCAATTACCAAAAATGCATGCACAGTTCCACAAATCTTTTTTTCTTTCAATTTTTGGGGTCACAATTCCATAAATACCGTGACTGTGATAAAATCCACAAATGCTGCAATAGAATTTCAGACTGAAAAACTGAAGAAATACAATTTTTGAGTTTTAGTTCTATCAAGACTTACGCCAGAAATATCATGGGACGTGCCTCTGCCCACAAAACATACCTCTTTCTGGCTTTGGCATCATCGGTGGTAAAAACATTTCTTGCCACACTCCTGCACACTGTACATGGCTCTGGACAACAGGGATTTGGCAAGCAATGTTTTCTTTTTACCACTGATGACGTCACAGCCAGCAAGGGGTATTTTTTGTGGGTGGGGCATGCCCCCCTTTTTTTTGTCCAAAGTCTTGATAAATTACTAAAACACAAAACATACATCAACATTTGTTTGGGCAATATTTATAGCATTATTCATATTTCGATTTCTGTGAACATTTAATTAATCTGTAAAACTGTGGCATACAGATGTACATTGGGCACCATTCATATGAGATTGAACAAATCCCAGTGTAAGTGCCCAAGGGAAAATTGCACTTTTTATGCATGCCATCTAAAACAGACATTAACTTACGTGGTGGTGGTGGTTCATTGTTAGCATTTCCTTAGCACTTCTTAGCAGAACTTACTCCACTGTCCTTGCTGCCTCCTGAAAGCACAAATACACCCCACAACAAAAGCAATTTTTTGTATACGTATTACAACAATTGGAACATTATGGCAAATTGAGAAGAAATAACAAATCGTGTTGTTAGGAACAGCCTATTGTTAAAGTAGTGTTTGTGCAAACTTTATCTGTAGAAATTCAAGGACTTTTTCCAGAGTTTTAATCCACTCTTGCATACAACAGACTCTTTATCCTTCTAGCATTTTTGTTGGATGTCACTGATTGATTTGTCATTGTTTCACTCAGCTTGAACTCTACACTGAGCAGTTTATGGATTATCTGACTCAACCCATACATGTTCTTGTAAAATTGAACATATATTCTACTATATATAGAACAGAAAGCAACACATACACAAAGCTAGATGTCATTTATTAAGAAAATTTGTGAATATTCTAAAAAACAATATCAATTTTACGTTGATACCTACGATATATTACGAGATTCAACAGTAAAACTGGCTTTCAACTTGACTCAGTTGCAGTTGCCAGCATCAAAGTTTCCAGGCATTTCACATTTGCAAACATTAACATTTGGAAATTTATAGTCTACTTGTGCTGGAAAAATATCGCGGTGGATGGTCAGGGCTAATTTTCATATTAAAATAAATTTTGTAATACATAATATGCAACACATGCATAACAGCAAAACATACGCGCGATGTTAAATGCACGTAAGGTTGACGTGTGACTACAGTACAACTTCACTCAAACGAACACTGCTCACCCAATATTCGGCTTTAACGAACATCCTCTTTGGCTCCCAAATTGTTGCACTGAGTACTTATGCTTTACAATACCGAACAACCGATATACTGAACAATTTTTGTGGATCTCATGATGGTTGTTATGGTGGTGTTCTGCTGTACGATAAACTTACTGTCGCACCCACAGGCACTTACCTTTATTTGGCCTTTTGGAGGAAGGCCCTGCTGCACAATCATCAGCACTTCCTTTATTTAAATCAGTTGGTTTAAAGGGAGCAATTCCTGTTTGCACTGGAAATAATGGGATCAAATCAATAGTTAGATACTTCCTTAACCCTAACCCTACTGCAAGTATTTTGCCAGGAGTACCCAGGGGCATCGCTAGAGGGGGGTGTGGGGGGTGTGACACCCGTCCCCATTCCCCGTTTTTTGTTGGCAAAATTGTGCTGTCGGCAAAAAGAGGAAATGGAAAAATGTTGTTGCCGTTGGCAAAAAGGCAGGCCCTCTTACGGTCGAGTGCATCAGCATCGTGCATAATAGTAACTGAATGGCGCCCTCATCGTAGAACAAAAATATATATAACAAAATTCATGTTTTACTGCAAAAGCAGCAGTCAATTTCATGACATGTTAAGAAGTAGCTTAAGAACTCATGACCTATCCCAAGCTTGGTTACATTTGAGTACTAACACTGTTGCGACCTTGAAAGCATTAGCCTTTTTAGTATAGTAACATTTTATGTCTGATCAACCATATCAAAAAAAATTACATTATTTACCAAATGACAATACTTTAAGAGTGAGTGGCAACTTGATGAGTAACCTACCAGGGTACTGGTCTGTTTCGTCTTCACCTTCACTACTGTCACTGTAATTAACCAACTGGGGTTTGGCATTCTCTGCAAAAGGAGGATTAATTAAAGACAAAAACCAAATTACAATGTTATGTACAAACTTTGATTAAAACAAAAGTGGTAAGCCAATGTTTTGTTGCTGAAAAGAGTCGATGTTCCACTTGACGTTAACTTGTAAGAAGCCCGATTAGTCTGTTTGACCATTTACTACACTGTACAGAAATCTGGTCTTTATTTTCAGAGGTTGCGTCAATGTAAAATGACAATTACATGTAAGTAACCATGCTTACCGTCTTCATCTAGGAGTTTTCGCTTTACACATCCATTGAATGCTCGTGGCAGAGTACGAGATGTCTTTCTTGTTGTCTCTATTAGAATTAATTATATCAAAAATAGAACAAAGAAATTCTATATACATGTACATGTACGTTTTAAGTTATCATAATATGGATTGTATGTCACAATGATTTAGTTGAACACAATTTTGAGTTTTCTCAAAACCCGAACATTCAAAATCAATTGCTAAAATATCCTCCCCCAAGATGTCAAAAAGGAACTTTAGCTTTTTGGAATGCAGTGCTAGTTCACCTCTCTTGTCGTGACAGAATAATGAACAAAAAAACATGTATACCTGATGGATCGTTAGGTGTTTTTACAGTATCAGGTGTAGAGGTAAGGACCTTCCATCCATTATTAGTCTCCTTGCTGGTTGAAGCTTCCTCACATGTCTGCGAAGAAACACTTGTGGTACTTGGTCGAGAGCTGTATTCAGTGTCTGTATCATCTGGGTTTAAACAAAGTTTACACACAAAATTAACATACATGATCTCAACTCGAGTAAGAGTGGCAAAAAAAACACCACATTGCAATCCAGCCCGATATACATGTAATCTTTTAATCAAGATTGAAGAAGACGCAACAGTTAGTGTTTCAACATATATTTACAGATGAAAAATTGTTGAGTACCAAGGGTGTGACTTGACATTTAATTTTGTAAAACTTTCATGGATGTTTTAACATTTTAAAATTTACACAGCACTGGTTCTGCCCCAAAACAGTCGGCAGCTATTTAACAAAAATATATTGATCTTCGTGTGGATTGTGATTGGTTGAGGTTAATGAAGCAGGCTGACAGAATTTGCAGAAATTCAGATTCTGTTAAGCGTTTCAACATTTCAAAATTAGTAAATGGATGTTGATTTTGTTTCCTTCAATTGTTTCACCATGTAAACATCACACACTTGATAAAAATATGAATGATACATATGAATGAATGAACGAATACTTATTTATTAAATAAAGCTTGTTGTTTTGAGTATATATACGTTGACACTCGCAGTTTTAACATTATGCTCATTCTTGACAAACTCCTGTTCAGGCCTGTTTATAATTAAATAGGATGTCATGCTATGATTAAACACAAGCCAAGGGCTATTTTAAACCTTTTTTTTTTTTAGAGTACAAATGATATTGTTCTGGGAATATCTTACTACTAGACAGCATAGCCAAGAACTGTTAAATGGGTAAGGGTTTAATGGAGTGCGGGATTCTGTGCCGCATTTATCAGGGTACGAAATTAAGGAAATTAGCTGGTTGCCCCATGGCAAACGGCAACTAAAACTGAGGATGCCTAACGGTCAAGTTTGGTTGCCCAAAATGCTGGACAAGGTTTACAAGGTGGCTCCTGGCATAACCATGACTTGAAGAAGAGAAACATTGAGTGAATCAACAAGTTTTCACAAGCAACCCCCCCCCCTGAAGATACATGTACTGACAAATTGGGAGAGCACCAATGCAGGGAAAGATAGCTCAGCGGGTAGAGTGCCAGTACGTTAATCCGAAGGTCGCAGGTTCAAATCCTGCTCCTGCCAGTTTTCTTTGGTCACTCTGACAATTAAGTTTTCACTAGGTTTTAAAGCTCTGTTTTATGTTTAAACATCATCCTAAAATTTACTAAGGCCAAAAAAAAAAATAGTTCTGCTTCCGGTTACCCGACCTACCCTATTTTAACGGCCCCGACCCTAATGTTTTTTTTCGGGAAAAAAAAACCCCAAAACTTTACTGCGTACAGTTGTACTCCGTGGCACAACTTTTAATGCGCTTTTTAATAGCGAAAAACACTCCGCGTCCGC
>JAULKO010334327.1:0-12623 GCA_032356045.1 Mediaster aequalis | reverse complement strand
GAAAAGAAAAGAAAAGAAAAGAAAAGAAAAGAAAAGAAAAGAAAAGAAAAGAAAAGAAAAGAAAAGAAAAGAAAAGATGTGAAAAGATGTGAAAAGATGTGAAAAGAAAAGATGTGAAAAGATGTGAAAAGATGTGAAAAGATGTGAAAAGAAAAGATGTGAAAAGATGTGAAAAGATGTGAAAAGATGTGAAAAGATGTGAAAAGAAAAGAAAAGAAAAGAAACATTCAAGTGAACCAGCCTGGTCTGACATTGTTATGCGGAAAAGAAGAGGGGAAAAATAACAGTGCGTGTGGGGGGGGGGGTCGACCCCCAAACCCTCTCTGGATCCGCCCCTGACTAGAGGCAATGCGGCCTTTGTTTACATTGCGTGTTGTGTCACGTGACGTCGACATCTGCCGGCCTAGATCACTCTAATTTATTCAACACAATGTATTCTGGCCAGTATTGGTCATTTTAGGTTGATGTTATCCTGAGCATACTAGGTCTTTACCGTGGAGAAAGTATGACGAAGATGCGTTGACGGCTGTTTTGCTCGGGGCATACCGCCGGGCAAGCGTCACGGGGGCATCGTCTCATGGTCCTTTTCACCCATGTGACCAGATAGCACTCAATCTCAACTATGCCACCATGTGTGGACAGTGTTGTAGTCGAGTGCTTTTCGAGGACGGACAGAGCACACTGCCGAAACGGCGAGTCCTACTCTCAACCGGTTCTCTTCAGAACCGCACTTCTTCCCAGAAGAGATTATTTTACATAGTGTTACCCGCAATTCCTCACCTTATACTTTGATGTATTATGATGGTCTATTGTGAATCAAGCCCACACATATAGACTATCAAGTCTATGTCAATGGAATTCCCAGTATGAATATGAGTAGGAGTGTTTTTGCATTCAAGTGTACAAATAATGGGAAAAGGGAACCATAAAGTACTCGGAAAAGTACTCGGCGAGTACTTTTCGAGTACTTTTTAACGTAATGCATAAATTACAACCTGACCTAATAGGAAAAAAACTCCCAACTTGCCTTCAATCAAAGCACACAAACCACAGTTATCATACTCAGACTTGATTCATACTCTACCACTGGAATACTAAGTACATACGTGATTTTAAAAAAGTACTCGGAAAGTACTCGACTACAACTCTGCGTATGGACCGCCTTGGAGTGATTATAGTACATATATCCTGTGAGGCAGATTAAAGCACGCGCGCGCACGCGGCACGTTAGATTTATTTATTTGAATAAGCACTTCATTATCATCACTAAAATATGCGGTCCAGTATGCACTTGTGACGTCACATAAAAAGTCTATAAAGTCGAGCACTCGAACTAGCTTTGTCTGGCATGATTAGCTGATGCTTCTTTTAAATGACAGGACTGTAAGCAGCGAGTGGCTTACTTGGAAGTAGGGGTGAGGTATCATACAAGTCCAGGGGTGCTTGGGGTCCGGTTACCAGTATAAAGTAAACCTTGAATAATGTAAGGAGCTTGGTGATAGTAACACCACGTGCAAATATAACTCGACAAATTAGAACCAGATATAAACTCGAAGGTTATGTCAGTACAGGCCGAGTCTATTTAGAAGAATGCCTATTAGAAACTCTCGGAAAGAGCTCCTATAAAACGGAGGCAGGAAAAGACTGGAGTTGCATCCTGCCTGGCTACAAGTGCGATGCAGGAGTGTGGCATTTCATCGAACTTGGATGGGGATCAAAGAGGAGTAGTTCATTTATGACATTTTACTTAACCCGAAACTTTAAATACTTCCCTTTGAGGTTACACGTGTGACGCCCGGTGATTTTGAAGTAGTCTCAGACGTTCAATTTTAACTACGAATAATTATGTTTGCATTTTGTTTAAAGTTATAAGAGCACAATATGGCTACTTTTCAGTAAAAAGTAAAAAGTAAAGAATCTTGGCTGGAAATAGTTACGTGTCATGTAGCCTCAAATTTGGCCCCAAATAAGACCTGCGGCCAATTTCATGAAGCTGCTTAAGCACAAAATGTGCTTAAGCACAAAAAACTTCCTTAGTAAAATCAGGGCCCAATTTCATAGAGCTGCTTAACCGAAAATATTGCTTAGCAAATTTACGTGCTAAGCAAAAACTAGCTGAGAACCAGTCAAAAGCAATCCACATCACATGGCATTTTGGCTGGTAACCCATGTTTGCTAAACAAATCTTTTCTGTGCTTAGCAAAATTGTGCACTTAGGCAGCTCTATGAAATTGGCCCCAGGTTACCAGCCAAAATTCCATGTAATTGTCATGCTAAGCAAACAACAGCTACATACCAGTCACATGCAATATACATCACATGGAGTTTTGGCTGGTAACCTGACTTTACTAAGCAAGGTTTTATTGCGCTTAAGCAAATTGTGTGCTTAAGCAGCTCTATGAAATTGGCCCCTGCATGCAAAACCAAGAATATCGTCAATAGAAGTGACAGATTGAACGTTCGTAGTTTAACACGAACGTGTTTCTGTACATTTTGGTTAAAAAAATAATTATTTTTGCCCCATTTAGTTGGTGGAGCAGATTAAGCTCATGGCAGATGACGATGACCCATGCGACAGCAGTGCACTTTACGTGGCCGCAGCGACATATCTCATTAAAAGCGGCGCCGACATCTACCTCAAAGATGTCGATGGGAGTGACGTTCTTGACCTTGCCCGCAAACCGGAGTTTAAGAAACAGCTTCAAGAGCTCTTCGAAATGACAAGGTGACAATGTGCACACTGACCATTCCATGAGAACATATCTCCAAACATGTCTTGAATCTCATTAAAATTAAAATTAAAATATCTTGAAGAAAATGCGGAAATTGATATATTTCAAGTATTTTCTGCTTGTGCACATGGTTGCTTTGTATCTGAATCGATATCGCATAAATGAGCCAAGTAGCAATTACCAATTGTGTGTTTTTGTGTGGGTGTTCTGAGCGAGTTGTGTGATTTTTCACTTCTCTTTTTATTTCTTTATTTTCTGGTTTTGTTTTTAGGAAGGAACGGAAAATGCCATCCAAAAATGGGGCCCAACAACAATAGGCATCGAGAAAAGAGTCCCAACCGAAAAATGCATCCAAAAGGTCCAAAAACGAGGCCAACCTAGTCAGCTAAGAAGTGGCGAAGATGAACGAAACGAATTCCAGCAATACACATCTAAGCAGCAGCGCCGACGTTTCATTGTGTTCATTTCCATTTATCAATTAGTGAGCTATGATACAATTACAGTGTGCTTATGTTAAACATAGTTCCATTTTCAGGGGTGGATCCGGGAATTTTTGCGGGGGTGTCTGAGATTGTTAGCGTGAAAACAAAAACATTAAACAACCCCTACCCCCCCAAGGGAAACAAGTCGGTTTTTTTGGACTGTTAGCGTAAACGAAACAGCCAGTAAGTTACATGTATATAGTAATTTCTTTCGAAAACGCGTTATAGAATCTCAGAGAACGTATTCATGCAATCAGGCGATCTGTGTTATCGTGCACGTTTTCAGGATACGTAAAGCAATTGGGCCTATGTAGTATTGCCTTCGATGACCCGAGCGAACAATCTGAAGGTACAATCATTGTGATGCTCAGCAGAACGTTGTATTCAATAGAAATACGTTGATAGCAAATCGAGAAATTGTTAAAATGGTCAAAAAGGGGCGGTACTTCAAGGGGGTGTTAGCCGCTAAATAAAAATTAGACTAGACTCCAAATTGTATATTCCATTTCACCACCCCCTCCCTTTAAGCAAATTAATGTTTGTGAAATTTTTCCAAAATCTCAAAATATCTTCAATTTTTTTCGGTACAGAAGCACGGTGGCATAGGAACGGGCGTTACTATGCGCCCTCCCCAGTCCAGAGAAGCTCCAACAGGCCGAGGTCCCGGCGAAAGCCACGTTTCAACATTAATTTGAAATACAAGTACGCGGAATCTAAAGACAGATAACACTAAAGTTACCAATTTCAGATAACTTCGTGATTTTGTTGGACTCGCGTCATCGTTGACAACTTCCGATAGCCCATTACGTGTTATTTTATTGTTATTATTATTGTCTTTTTTTACTAGTGTGAAAGAAAAAAAATGTAGTTATCACTTTTATTTGTTTACACCAATTTCTGAATCAAAATCAGTTGAATATGCTTGTTGCACATTCCATGATCCTTACCAGTTCAAGTGCACACGACGTAAAACGAGGGAAGAGTTCTTGCCTTAATTAACCCGGGAAGTACCGACGGGCTGTAGCGGACAGGCCGCTTTGTTTAATTTGTATTGACTCCAAAGTGTTTAGGCCGAACAATTTCAAACTCCACAAGTTCCTTATTTAAACATGGGCAGAAAACATGGCGAATGCACATTTTAAGGCTAGGTTGAAGTATCGCTTAGAATTTCCTGGGGAAACCCCAACCCCTTGCCAAGCCCCATATGTTTGTGTACACAAGAATCCTTAGAGTCGAGCGCACTTACCAATCATCCCATGGGCGTCAATCGGTGGGGGACATCATATCATCCCCCCTCCCCACTTTTTCTGTCCCCGAATAAAAATTGTAGGCCTGTATATTTGATTTGTCCTGATTCATTCACCGTTACACAGATACTATCATCCGTAATAACAAAATAATACCATCAATCGGTTCAAATTTATAAAAAGTGATTGCCTACGAGGCCTTTGTAGTAGGAACACAAGTATGATGAAGTTGATTAGCACCAGACAGGAAAGAGAGCATTCCTGAACGTCCGCAATAACTTTTATTTTAAAGTTCCTGCCATTTTTTTTAAGTTCCAAAGTTCCTGCCACCCTTCCCAGCTTTCACACATCTTTGGTCCCTTTCCCTTTGTCCTCTTCCTTCGATGTTTCCTTCCATCCAAGTTCCTTTGTACCCTCCCCTTTTGTCCATCTCCTTTCATCTTTACCCGTGCGCTTCCCGACTTGTCAGTTTCTGTTTTTGAGCCTTTGAGAAGGATTCTGCTGGGATCGAAACGTCAGGCCCTCCTAACTTTTATCACTTTTATTTTTAACTCGTCAATAGTATGCTCCACAATGTTGGATCGATGGTCGTATCATTACTGGATCGTATTGCTGATACGGGCGTTGATCGGTGGGGGACGGGGGATATGTCCCTCCACTTTACTATAAGTAGGTGGTATCATATCATTTGCCCCTCCCCCCTCAGTTTTTTCTGTCCCCCGAATAAAAATTGTAGGCCTATTGCTATTAGACTTAAGCCGTTACTGCAGATCTTAACGAAAATAATATTATCCAAACTGGCAAAATATTTTTAATTCTGACCAAAGCATCTATGCCGAGACCCACATGTTCTATTGGGTCATGTACGTAAGCCTACATGACCTAGTTTGATCATTACCCGCTGTCACAACCAGACGCGTTCGTAATTATGAACTATTTTACGACTGCAGCGATTCATGTTTAACTTTAATAAAAGTCGATTACGCAGAAATTTCAATTTCTGAAGAGTTCATTTTTAAGACCAGCTGTCAATACACCGATTTTACGCAGCAGCAACTTCAGAGCCAATGGCTTATCCAAGTTGAGGGAGACTGAAGGACCCCATCCCCCGTCCCCGCCCCCCCCCAAAAAAAAAGGTTGCCAAAACTTGTAATTGTTATTTATCGTCCCCTACAAATTAACAAGTCAAGTAAGTTTGGTGAATAATAAATAACATCAATGTCTTTGTCAACGTACATCAATCGTGCGGTATAACTAATTGACCCATTGCCATTTGTTAGTTAACCAAGCCCGTTAGACAACCCTGATGACATCTTGTGTAGTAATGTTTGACTTGTATTGGATTTCACTGCTGCGCATTAAAATAAATTGATGTGATTGGACATTTTTTCTACCGCCTGGAAAACACAGCATAATAGTCATAATAAAGAGCATTGCCCTGAAATCTCCCAAAATGTAATCTAGTTGGTTACCTAACTTATTTCCAAGTGTGACTGTAAAAACTGTACCATAATGTCAACATATTTACGGAGAAATGAGGAAAAACCGAGGCACTGATATTCAAACTGGCGCCGCACATAGTGCAGCTTGTACGCAACCAAAGCGCCAAGGGCACTACTCTGAATTCCAACGGTCCGACTTTTCTGAACCAAACTTTTCGTCAATGATTTTCAGACAAACGGCGCATTTTCAAGGGATGGTCGTATACACTATTATATTCTACTTTTGAAGGATCTTTCCAACCATAGCAATTTCAGGACGAACGCTTGTTTAGCCCAATTGGGCGGCCCCAAGGCATTATGTCCCTTAAAGCACTAAGTTAAACTTGATTTCACCACAGAGGCCCTCAGATGTTTTGCCTTTGCCGATCCACGTCCCCCCACTTTTGAGACGCGATCGACGCCCATGGACATTCCTGGTTCATAGTGAAAGCTCAATTGCAATACTGGTTTGTATTCGTTAGTTTTTTATGATTTCTTCCTCACATACTCTCTTGAATATTATTCAACTCTGTTTGTGATCTTCGGAACTAAGCATTGTATCAGCGTTGCCGTTGGTAAATTCACAGGGTCGGTCACAAGCCTTCTCAGATCTCGGGTTCCCGACTGACCCTCCACAGGTGGTCCCAACACCAATTCCATGTAGGCATATTTTATGTATTATATACTGTACCTGTGTAAACGTGAAGTGAATACATTGGATAATTACCGTAAACTGACCTTAAGCTGACGGTTGGACCAAGGCGTTCGTTCGTCGCCAGTTAATTTGCATATTATGGCGGCCGCGTGAGGTCGCTGTTCGCCCTTTATTTGTGCACTGCACGTACGCTAACTAGCTTTTATTGCGCTTGCCAGTTAGCGCGCGGCGAGAATGTTAGCCACCGATCAGTTACCGTACGGGCGGCTAATGACGAACGCCTTGACCAAGGCTACCATATTCTGTGCTTACAGTGCCAGCACAACAAATTATGCGCAAACCCTGTAAGCCCAGAATCCTTAGTCATGGGATGTACCCGGCCACACGCAATAGCCATTCATTAAGTTATTGCTTATCCGTGAAATGCCATTGTCGTTAGCGCAGAATTGTCTGCTGTAGTTAGCGGTGATTCTTCGCTTACGGTCAGTAGAACCATAAAATCGGGCCCCCTGTGATCACCGCGCATGCGTACAATGGACTTTTATCTGGCTGCCAGTTTTGTTTATGCGTAGCGAGGCTCAGTTTGTTACTTATTGAAGGCTTGTTTAATCACATATAGGCTCGAATATTCACTGAATTATTCGCCGCTGGCGCTGCCGATCCATTAAATCATTTATAATTTAACAGGTGTCTACGAGGACGACAGCTCGTCGTATTTTCGCGCCTGGCCTGCTGTATTATGCACGAAAATTTTACGCTTTGAAATACAGGACTCGCATTCTGGGGTTGATGTTGAATAGGTGGGTGACTGCAAGGTTCTTCCTCAACGACTACAAAAGAGTGGAAAATTACGCATGAACACCATTTGGGGCTGAGCATGGTGGAAAGTGCAAACATATTGAAGCTTGCGGTGGCCCCACGTGGAATAACTCAACTCATAGTAGTGTACTTTTGAGAAGAACCAGAGGTATTAAACCTGGGCCCAATTTCATAGGTTTGCTTAACGGTTAGCTGAAAAGTTGTGCTAACTATAGCAGAACAACTTCGCTAGCTTAATTAAGCGCTATTTCACAGTCACGTTGTGCTGACACTTGCGCGTGCATGGAGATTTCTATTGTTACGTCACGATTTTAAGCAAATTCTGCCGATGAAGTTAGCGAGCTCTTAGTTGTGCTTACTGCTTACGGTGTCTATGAAATGGACGGAGATTCCGATAGCAGAAAATCGTGTGCTTAGCAACCCTATGAAATTGGGCCCAGACGTTTCGGTCAGAGCATACCGTCATCAGGAGAATGCCTAACTTATGGGGATGGGAATCCTTAAATGTGACCCAACCCAACAAAATGAGTCACAAGTCGTCATAGCAACGTTCGTTGGAGGCCTTTTAACATGGAAATCAATAGACTGTGGAAGTTTTCATCCAAATAATGTCCATATTCATCAGGATGTCAAACTGAGTAATATATCAAATTGAAGAGATAATTTTACTCTTTAACCCGTTCATTTTAAATTACGAATATTCATTTGTTAATTTTCTATTGAAAAGATTTTCTTGGTTTTGCATGCATGTCTTGTTTCGCGCCAAATTGGGGCTATGTTGCAGGTAATTGATTTCCAACCAAGATTTTTTAAATTGTTTTACTGAAAAGTAGCCACACTGTGCTCTTATATCTTTAAATAGGCAACAATGAATATTCATAGTTAAAAATGAACGTGTTCTTTCCAATGCATGCAACAAAATGACAAGTTCCAAAATGTCCTCGAGACTCATTTCGTAGGATCTGGTCACAAATTGTCACGAGATGGATCCCAGAGGGATTAATGAACTGTGAATCTGCACGAAACATGGAGGAATTGCATCCGCAAGCTTGTGAAGTGTGAGTCTGATCGATGCCCACTGGAGTGTGTCCTATTTCCACGGTCATTACAACACACTTCGACTAATTGGTCGTCTATACCCAAAGTCCGTCCTCTCTCTTGCATCTACACTGACCAAGGAATCTACCATATCTACAATCATGGCCATCTACACCCAAGGTCCTCTCTCTCCGACCTCTTCAACCATAGTTGCACACTCACAAATGCAAATTGTTGATTTTGTTACTCATTTCAAACTCATTAAACTTAGCTTTAATGCGACGCCACATACAATTTTTGAAACTGGGGGAATGGCAATTTATATCAACCCTCATATTTTACAATAATTTTCTGGCAAAAGATGGCTTTACTTTGTTCTATTTTATTTACATCACGTAACGCAACTGGTTCTACAGCCTCACAAGGACACACATGATGTCCATATACGGATTTATGGCAGATTGAAATGGTAATGTTTAGATGAAACTCAGGGAATAATTTCAAAAACGGTGACAGGATTTGTACATAAACTACATACATGCATTTAGATTGTTCATCCATTCAGTAGAATACCGTTGTTCCACCCAATTTACTTGCACTGTCTCCTTTTCTCAACAGCTTGAGGGGCGTAAAAACAAGAGTTTCGGTCTGAAACCGAACAGTGTTAGCACGATTGACTAGTAGTCTCATTTATAACTTACTTCTTTGACAACAGACTAATTAACAACTAGTGCAAATGTGTAGATTGTACATTAGCCCTGTTGGGATATTTTAAGTGCATAATTATAGTCAAACTAATTGTCATCACGATTTTAATTCGTTAAAATGATCCATATTAAAGTGGCATAATCGAAAACATATGAGTACAGAATAACCAATATTTTGAGACACATCTGAATGTACGTGATAACAAGTAATATTTCACACACAAATAAATTTCCCTTGTGGTTTGTTTGATGATATTGTAAATAAAAAGTGTCCTCGTTGAGTGATCCCCACTCTGCCGCTTTCCAGGTTGTACCGTAAAGTTGGGACGTGATCCCTGGCTATACGGCGTTGTGGGTTTCTGACTTCTAACTAGCGCCCGAACAAAGATACTGACAAATTGGGAGATCGCCAACATAGGGCAAGATAGCTCAGTTGGTAGAGCGCCGGTACGGTATTCCGGAGATCGCAGGTTCAAATCCCGCTCCTGCCGGTTTTCTTTGTTCGCAATGAACAAAAAATCAATTGTGTGCATTACGCATGCAGTATAATGTCAGCGTATGTAGTATGACACATAATGTGACCAATAGATGGGTTCGCATTGCGATTAACAAACAGTATAGACCTACAGCAAACAAACGAAACGGGCAAACAGTGGAATGTTTATCTCAACTGAAATGACGTCTTCAATCTCAAAACATGTTAACTTTTATGCCGATGTCAATGATCCTTACATTAAAAAAAATGTGTTTTGAGGTGTTGCCCTAATTTATTTAAACTAAAGAAAGAAATAAGTGTGTCATAATTAATAAAAATCTTACCGATTGTGACTTAAAAACATGAAGGTCTTATACCGTACAGGTATCGCTCATTTTGATGAAGTAAACTCCAAAGTTTTATCAAATATTTGAGAACAATTTTCAAATGTCTTCTTGGCACGTACAAAATTCATCTGAATAGAAAATGGCATACATCGAAGCCGTTGATAATAACGGTCTATCTTTCACGAGACGAATTGTCAAAGTCATATTCAACAGACCCTCACATCGCCATAACTCTCCAGTACTGCCTTAAACAGTTTGGAATTATTTCGAAGCATTTCTATTCGTCACAGAAAGTATAAAATATCCAGCTGACTGCAGAGGAATTATAGGCCGCTATGCCGACATGGTTTACATTGACCCTGCGCTCTGCGTCGTGGTATTCCATAAAGGGGTCAACCCCGACCCCTCTCCCAACCTGTATGGTGCCGAGGTTGTAGTTGACCCAGAACCGGCGATAGGTGCTCCCATCCATCAGGTTAGATGTCTGCTCTTTGACGAAAGGTGCCCCTGGGCCTTTGCCGCGGCGGATGGCAGAATACTGGCGGTAGGCACCAGCTATTACTGCAGGTGGAAACGAGCACAGATATATTTGACTACATACCCTGCCAAGGTACGACTTTGGCCCTGGGACCAATATATACTGTTGTGGCCATCTTCGTGTAATAATTGCATTGTTAATAACCCCAGGGGTGTAATTACTCAGGAGTGTACGTGGCTCGCGGTTATTGCGCTAGTTGGCACTGTCTCGGCTTTCAAATTTGGCCTAGCTCTAGAGTGGTGAAAGACAAACTGAAAAGAAATCCCGATGTGTCATATGAATGCACGAAAATATACGTACGAGGGTAATCTGGTTACCATACCTACCACTCTGATTATTATGTAACAAAATGTTATCCAGGTCGATTTCTTTCGTTCTATATTGCAGGTAGAGTAGCAAAAGCATAATAAACCTCTCACAAAATACTGATTGAACTAACTTGTGAGACAAATATTTCTTGGAGGCATTTTGTTTTATTGAAAAACGAAGATGGGGGAATTTATAATCCCTCTAGATGTCGCCAACTGGAAACTTAAAATAGGCTGCGAATTGTTGATCGACTTGTGCACAGTTTCAATCTTCGAGAGAATTTGTTGTTTCGAATTATCGGCAACGTACGAGGAAACAAAATCTAATTTGCATAAAATTCACTTCCATTACAATAGCTTCTATGACAAATGCCCTCCAGCGTGTGCCCTATGGGAGCTCAGGTATGTACCGGCACCCCTGGGTTTAATATGCTCCCGACAACCCAAATAAAAGTCATCCATTTCAACTTACTGAGTTCATAGCAAACATCTCCATTTCGCTGTTCGCACAGGGATAAGATGGCGCTGTGTGTTCCTCTTGCGGCGAAGTCCAGTCTAAATGCTTCGCTTGAGTTCAGCGCAGGATAGACGAAGTTGTAGACATAATTGCCAACATTCACGACCGCACTGCACTCTTGTTATATGATCAAATTACAGAGAGAGAGAGAGAAAAAAAACAAGATGATAGGGGCCTGTAACTACCGGTGAATGTTCCGGTGCGTAATCTTGTAACAACATTTCCGGCGATATTTGTAGGCCTTTTCAGATAATGAGGAATCCAGGTTTATCATCCTGCAAATGCAAAAGATAAAGACAAGTTTTGCTTGCAAGTTGTCCACGCTGCAGTGCATTATCATGCTATGGTGTTACTGAATTTTGCAGGAAATCTACATCACACCTAAATTAAAAAAATCAAGGTACTAAACAAGCCTTTTTTGAGGGGAGAAACAATCTCCATAATTATTTTCAATTCATAAATGCATGCCCGGGACAGTTTCACCATTCCTAATTGACTGAGAGCCCGTCACGCGGGTAAGTTAAAACTTTTGTTTAAGACCGCTCCAACGGTCTTAAATATATTTAAGACCGGTCAAACGTGCGCGCCAGAACTGCTTATTCCCAGCCGATTCGCGATGGGGAGGGCTTTTGAGGCGCACAATATATGCAGTGAAATTCAGACACGCTCACTCGATCACGCGTGTAAAACGCTGTAACTCTTCCGTGTGCGCCTTCTGAATGAGGGGATAAAAGTGTGATGACCCGATCTTTACATGTCAATAATGACCAAGGAGGGCGTGACCGCTGTTAATGGACCGAGCCGAATTCATCAATTCCTTCCTTTAAACAAAGCAAAACCTCTTTTAAAAATGATAAAAACGTAACTTTGCCACTCCGCTTTTCTTCAATTTGTGAAATACACGAGGTTCTGCGTACGTGCAAGAAGTTATGTGCGTGTGCGCGCTTTCAGCGCGGGTTTGCAAGTCGGTCGCCCGTTTACGTGCGCGCATTTTATAGTCTAGACTGTTGACTAACTTCGTTGCATTTTGTGCGAGCGCCTCAAACGCTCCCGCTATTGCGTGTCACCAGAGAACAGTTCGACGCGGTCTTAAACATTGTTAAGACCGGTCTTAAACAAAGGTTAATACATGCTTCGCGCCAACGGGCATTTATGAATGGAGGTTTTCGCCCTATGAGAAGGCAATTATGAATGGGATACAAATGTGAAGAATCGGGCCCAATTGACATATAGCGGTAGAATCGCGTCAACGCAGCTTGGGAAATATTGTCCAATCA